>VZRE01004391.1:1497926-1605506 GCA_013396775.1 Cephalopterus ornatus | reverse complement strand
GGGGATGGGGGGGGGGGGTTAAATCATTAAAAAACCTGCCAAATCTGTCCAGATGTCTTCCTCTGATTTTCTGTTTTCTATGGTAATAGGTTAGCAAAATCTAAGCTGTTTTTTCAAGTCCTGTGTCTCAAAGGAGACTCACTTATATATTTAAAAAAAAAAAAAAAAAATTCGGTATAAATAAAGTTGCCCTGTCTTATAAGGCATAATAATAAATGCTGCTCCATAATCAGAAAACATTAAAAACTCCCTGTAGTAGCAGTCGAGACAGCCACTCTGAAGAATGGAAATCTTTGAAGTGTTTCCAAGTCAGCAGCTTGGATATCTGGGCAGGAGTACAACTAGCAGACAGATAGACAAATGCAACTTCCAGATCCTGTGCTTAGAAACCAGCAGCAACAACAAAGAAAAACTCCATGTCCCACGCCAAAGCACAATTGGATTAGCCAGTAAAACCAGGCTGTTAAAAAGCCTGGACAAAGGAGTCCTATGCCTAGGTCACCCTTTCAGATCCGAGCTGCCAGGACATTTTCTGCTGGAAATCACTGCACACAGTGGTGAATGAAAGCCAGAATCTCTTTGGTTTTTCTTCTGCACTCCAATCGCAGCTCACAGGTTGTAGCACAAGGCAGTATGATGGACAGCGATGTGCCTCTGTTTCTGTTTCTTGAAAAAAGAAGTGCTCCTGAAAATGAAAAACCTCACTACAGAAGAGATGCATGGTGGACTACATAAGAGGATTTTAAAATTCATAGGACACGTGGTGCTCACATGTTCTGGACTAGCTTGGAACTATGGACAGGGAACAGAAGTGGCAAAGATTGAACAAAGAAATGAACCAAAAGGGCTCTACAGATCAGACCCCAAGTAATTGAATCATCCTTCCTTCTCCTGCAAAACTGTGTCTTCTACACGCTAAAACACAGAACGCCCTCTTCAAATTATTGAATGAAAGCTAATGACTTGGTGCTTCATTAAATACCTCTTCAGCCTGATGCCTAACCTAATTCCTTAAAGCAATCACACCTGGATGATAAAGACATAAACCACTATTTTTATAGAAATGTAAGAAAAGGTTCTGCCCCTGCCTGGCAACCCATGTTGCTCAGCTTCTTTTGCCCTTCACCCTGCTATTTCACATATACTTACTTGTTGCTGTCATATTTATTTATACCACAAGCAGCATGGGGCAGGGACCCTGCAATATGTATTTGTACAGCATCTAGCACAATGCAACCCTGACTCAGGGCTCAAGGTATCACAGCTTACAGGCTTAAAGCCCCTAAGCTTCCATAGCCCCTGTCTCTGGGAGGAATTAAGTGTCCTTGAGTGTGCACATTATCTGGCTGCACTTTGCCTCCAACCCCTCGGACTTGTACTTAACTACCAGAGCTTATACAGTCACAGAGCCACTTGCTCTAAATATCACGTTCACGTTCAACAACTGAGAGACATTTAGAAATAACACATAGGCACCACGGCAATAGGTGCTTTATAAATCCTACCAGAAAGCAGATCTCATCCAAGGCAGATGCCTTGAATGGTCATTTCCCTCGTGGCCCAGAAATACAGACCTTAAACATGCAGGCACTTGCACAGTGATTTGTTTTAAAGACTCAAAACCAGCAGCTTCACAAGTCTTGGAAATACGGGTGGGCAAAAGCTGCTTATGCTGCCGGCATCTTCACAGCACTGCTAGTCTAGGACTTATGCAAAAGCAGCCATCACCATGTCCACTTTAATTCCAGCTTGTTAGCTAGGCATTAAAACTTACACTAAAGGCACAGTTTGCTTACAGTCTGCAATGTCCCACACACTGCCAACGGGTGGAGTTCGGAAATCCAGCTGTTGTACACAGATGTGATTTCAGTGTAATGCTGAAGGAAAGGGAGTAAAAATCACACACTCTTTCTACTGGATACTTCAAGTCCAGTGACCAGCATGTGCCAGTTCCCAGGTTCAGTTAAAAGCCTTCAACGTAGCATCTTCCAAACTTCACTGCCTGCCCTGGAGCCTCTTTCATCTCTGCCTCTCAGAAAGAAGAGTGACTCCAGGCTTATCCTCTAGGCATCCTTGCAAGTATTCTAGTCTCTCTGTGTACAAAAAATATAGAAGGCGAGACAGCTGTATCCTAAAAAGTCAACCTATTCTTTACAGCTCTAAATTAAATTAGCTCCAAAGTAGTAATGAAGAAGAACAAGGTACATGAAATACACTCAAATCCTTGCCAAAAAAATGCCCAGGCATTTCTTACAGCACAGTGCAGAGCTGGCACTGCCTGCCCCAGGCAGAAGCTATACCTCAGAAGATTATGTCAGCTCCCTCTCTAAGGTCAGATGTCACCAGTATGGCTGAGGCAGGCTGTGACAGCTTGTCATTCATGTCAAGATGAAGGGGCTGGAAGAATCAAAATCAGACAGAATTCTTAAACAATTCATCACCCAGGCAGTTTCAGGCTGACAGTGTGAGAATCCAGGTCTCCCACCCAAGGGAAACAAGTAGAGGAACTGGGAAAGGGGCTGAATGCTATCCTTGATTGATTAAGAGGAGTGGTGAGGACACTCATCAAGGCCACATCTGCTAACAAGCACCAGCAGAGCCCTACAGATCATCTCGTGTGCAGTTAAAGTGTGTCAGTGAATGAGGTTAAATCCCCTTTCTTTGTCCAGGGAAGCTGTCTTCCACTCCCAATCCAGTCACTACTCAGTTCAGACAGAGCCTGGTGGTCTGTTGGCTCACTCCTTAGCTGTCATTTTTTTTTTGTGCTCATCAGTTCTCCATTCCCAGCATCTTTTGCCCTGGAGACCACAGGATTGACATGAACGTTGTGCTCACTGGGGAGCATGTACTCCAAGCGTGGGGGAAGAGACCCAGCCCCATTTTTGTTCAGCCTCAAACTTTTCTGAATGCTGTGTACACCCACAGTAAGGGCAGGGAGAGGGACACAACACACATACCCTGCTTAGGGCATGAGGAAGTCAAATGGCATTTTTTGGTGACATACCAGGGAACCCTGGGCTCAAATCTGAGCAGGGCAACTGTGACTTCTTTCATTAAGAGAAATTGAACTGCAGGTGCTTTGCCACTGGGGAGAACTATAAAGGGAAGGTAGAGCTTGGAGGTACCCAGGACTTTATGATGCCAGAAAATAACCCTGCACATATACCACATTGCTTGCAAACCTCTGCAAGATTTTTATTTTATGGATACTATCAATTACTGGCAGTGAAATACTTAAGGGCAGCTTCTGTTACTGACAGTCCAGGCAGTGAGGTATCTAACATGTCACTGCTTCTGCCCAGAGCTATTTGAGAGCATAAAAGGGAGGCTGGTTTCAAAGTAATCAAGGCTAAGAGCTGTAGTTCTCCTTGACTACTGGTTAGTACAAACCATCTCTAAGGCAGCAGTAATCTCAGAGTACAACATCTTTAAAAAGCACTTTGTAATGAAAGGTGCTCTTGAGTTGTAAAGCAGCAGTGTTTGAAACAGCCACTTTTTCTGCAGGGCTGCTGCCATGGATGGAAAACCTGAGCTTTCATTGCAGCCATTCCTGCAGCTTCTCTGCTTAGGATTTTGAGGTTTGCTTTGTTTGAGGTTTCTGTTTGGTTTGTCTTTCTAACCAAAGAAATAAACATCTTTCAGAGAAGCTAATTTAAAAAACGTGTACAATAGAAGAAACTTGAAAAGAACGTGAAATAGGAAGCTGAAGGACTGAGAAAGCACCATCTTCCTTGATCTCTTCCAAGAAACAAGGCTGACTTGTGTGTCAGACTTTTCTTTAAGCAAAAGTCAGATGTCTCAGAATAAAAGAAGGAATGACTTATATTGAACACAAGATGAAAAACTGTGTTTGTTCTTTTTAATCTAATGGTACTGTCTCCATATTACAAGGTTCTAGAAATAGATCCATCAGTTTGTGTTTATATTGCACTTCACTTCCCCCCTGGTCCTATTCAGATGAAGCACATCCATAAAGTCCAGCCAAAGAAACTCAAAGTTTAAAATCTCTAGGGAAGATGTTTTTTTGAATATGCCAGAGCAAGAAGCTGTTTCATGCAAGCGTAGCTGCTAGAATTGTTCCGCCTCTGCTGCGTGACAAGGTGCAACTTGGGTGGTTGTGAACTGGCAATAATGTCATAATCTAACCCTACAGCCCCACTCAGCTCTGCCCTTGGTGAGTGTGCAGCTACAGCCTGTGGTCCCAAGGCCATGGTTTGAATGTGGGAGCAGCTCTTTGCACATCAGTTGCAGCTCTGACAGCAGTGTTACACCCACATCTGCAGCAGGGAGCAAGTACAAAAAGATATCAGTGCAATTAATCTTCTTGCATGCAACACATTTATCAATCCCCATGTGCTTCCCAAGGAGGTAAGCATCATTTTCCTTGTTATGCACACAGGTCAGGCAGTTTCTATGTATTACTCTTACCTAAATCCCAAAGGATGGTGTTCAGAGTTAGAGCTGCCTGAAAAGCTCATATGCAAGTGGAATTTCAACAAAATATAAAGAAGACAATATGCAGAAACTGTCACCAATTTTTTTTCCTGGTTTCTACCTCTTCCCACTTTTCAACCTTTCTAATGATTATGTTCCTTCAATGCATACATACATAGCCTTTCAACAGGGAATTTAGTATGAATTGGGCACTTTACAGTTTATTGGTCCTAACTGATGCTGCCAAATAGGAATATGCTTGGAAATACTGGGCTATTCATTTGTATGCCATGCGTGCACACAAAACTGAGCTTAATTGGTACTATTAAATCAGTCTCAAATTGAGAACAATGCATAAACATGCTTGAGAAACACAAAGCAACATTCTCTTACAGATTCACAACAGGCATCTTGATCTGAATTTAAAAGGCATTTTTATGTCTAAACGTGCAGGTAGCACTCAGCAGGATTTTTCAAAGCTCCTTTGTATACTAAGGTCAGAACTACCTTTTAATGGTACAAGTTAATCCATTAACCTGCTGAGAGGTTTTCTGTTATGGTTACATTCCCTTTCATCTTCACACATCTAAATATCTCTAAAAATCTGGACATTCTTTCAGAAAACTTAGGTCTCCCCCAAGTCCCTTCAGTCAACAGCAATAGCCAGTTTTTAATCTGTCTTTTATGCTAAACAAATGCCCATTTTACCCACCACGTGTTGTTGAAACAGAGGGTTGCAAAACACATGTAGAATGGTGTTAGAAATGTACAGTAGTGACTATTTTTGCCACAGGAAAATATAGTAAGCATGAAGTCTTTAGGAAAATAAATGTTGCAATTACAGAGCAGGGAGAAAAGCTTATTAATTTGCCTGGGATTTTCAGTAAAGGTTTAGCAGGAAAAAGCCATCTTGCTCTTCAATTCCCGCTGCAGTTCTGTGGTTTCTATCTTGCTGGGCAGGTGAGGGAGGAATGGGGATACTGCTGCATTGTGTAATATATACTGAGATACATCTCTGCAGGAAAAAGAGCCAAAGTGTGGAAAGCAGACATCTTTCACACTACCCTGCAGCAGCTTTCTGGACATAAGACCTCCAGGCTGCCATAGGGAAGGCATCAGAGTCATCTGAGGATGTGTGATGAGGTACACATAAAATGAGATAGATGCTGCAAAGGAGGATGAATCTTCTGCAGAAGCTGTCCCTGCAAACAGGCTGAACCACCACCTCCAACAGCAGCAGAGGCACCACCACCCCAGTACCTGCTGTGAATATGTCCTTGTCCTGTCCTCATGTCCGCAGCTCAGGCAGAAGTAGGACATCTTACTGCAGGGAAGGAAACCTGCAGTCTGCAGGTCAGAGATGAGGCTCTCTGCAACCACAGTACCTCAAGATATCTAGCATTCCAAAGAACAACAGCATATGTAAGACAGAAATGGGAATGGCATAGGCAGGGTCCTGAGAAAGAATGAGATGTTTGTTTATTTCACTAGTGCACACAAGAGTCAGAGGTCACCCATGTTGCCTTCAACACAGCAATTTACCCAGCTGGTGCCTGAGGTTCAACATACAGAATGCATTCAGACTTTGTGAGGATGGGCAGGAAGACTGCAATGCCAGGAGAAGCCAAAACACAGCCTCAGCTTTCATCCCCACATCTACAAGCAAGGGGATTTGAGAGCAGTCAGGACACACCAGCCTCAATTGCAACACAGGTCACTACACCACCATGGAGAGTGTAAGGCTGGTTGTAAAGCAGCATCTGGCTCTGTGGCTGATCCAGCCAGCCACAGACTTATGAATTTGTTCAGTTGTACATGTATCATTCCTTATTAAGCAATAATCTGGACACATCTTAGTGCTGGTGCCTGTTCTTCAAAACATTTAGCCAGAGGATTTAAAAGCAAGCGAAAGTCAGTAAATGTCACAATGCAGCAATCACTGGGTCAAATTCTCTTGATATTTGCTGTTTGAAAGCTGCAATGTCACACTGGCATAACTGTAGGGGCTTTTTGAAGCAGTAATTTGCAGAAGCTTAAGTAATAAAAGTTAGGGGTTTGTTTTCCTCTCTCCTTCCATTGGAAAGCTTCCATCTGATATATTCAAGCCAAATTCTGGGATCCGAAAACAGACAATATCAAAGGCAAGGCTGGTAGAACTTCAGCTGTATATACAGGAATGAAGCAATACGGATAAATAATTAAAACACAGTAAAAATTCTGAGCATTACTTGGACGGTTCTTCCACATGCCTTTGTTTTTTGCTGCACAGTAAAATCTGGAAGGTGGTAAAAGCTGGAATAACCACAGATATGCATGTGTGATTTAAAACAACAACAAAAAATAAGGAGGAAATTAAGCTTTTGAGTAGATAGTTGAGAACTGTTGTGCCATTGCAATGTATGCCCTATGGTCCACGCAATGTCCAGACTGGATCCCTTTAACACAGGAGTGGAAAAAACCACACAGATGAGATGTGCCAAAGATATGGGATGGTTCTCTCTTTTGTGTTCTGCAATAATCTGACTTTTGCCTGGCAGTAAAAACTCTGTCTCAGAGGCATGACCTTTCCAAAGTTTACACTTCAGGGGGAGTTTCCATTCCCAAGCCCAGAGCTGCAGCCATATTGGGAATTGGCAGCCCTGTTCTTCCTCACCAGTCACTTCCTCAAGTTTTCAGGTTCTCTCCTTCACGTTCCAAGCCCTGTCTCCAAACACATCCCACAGCAGCTCAACTCTGGGTTTATTTACAGATTTTACTGGCATTGCTGCCATTCCAAGTGTTGCCCTGCAGATAAAGACAAGAGCCCTGCCAGTGTTAGTGAGCCAGAGCCCTGTGCAGCAGAGCCCTGTGGCACTGCTGTTACAAAACCTCCTCTCCCTAAAAACTCATTTCACCTGCACTTGGTAAATACTCTAGTATTTACTTTATCTCTTTTATTCTCTATAATCACTGTTTGATAACTATTTAAAAGAGCCTGAAAGACTGTGAAGACTTCGGAGACATCTCTCTCTCCCACTGGAAATGTCTCTTGTGTTGCCTCTGTATCTCTAAAACCAGCTACCCTGCTGCTGCTACAGCTGGTGTGGCTCCAACAGCACTATCAGGACAGGGAATCCTACTGCAGAAGGGCTGTTGCTAAGGGCTTTGACACTGTGTCATCTAACTCTGCTTAGGGCAGGTCTAATCACTGCTGTGCTTTAAAACCTCTACTAGTTCTAGAGACTGGCTTACACTCCTCCTGCCAGCATTGCCAGCACTGATGGAGCTGGAAAAAAGCCTCAGCTGCCACAGGAAATTCTTAGGGCTGCTTTCCTTGTAGTAGGGACAGCATGGGCCAAATTACAGCTGTAGAAGCTCTGCACTACTGCTTCCTTTCATTGTTTTTTCCAAATTTGCCTTGTCTACTTTTGGACCAAAAGCTTTTGTGGGGAGGATTTCACAGCTGCTTTCTGCTCTCTTCATAAGGGCAACAGGCTTCTGGGTGGGAGGAGAAATGGCAATAAACCAAGTGAAAGGCAAAGGAGAAGAGATTCCTGGGCTCTCACACGTGCTGACACTCAAGTGAGTGCCCTCAGCTTTATCTGCTCACTCTCTGGCCCCTATCAGAGATTCACGTCATTACCCAACTCAATGATTTCCGAGGAGGGATTCTTTCATTGTCTCCTTGACACAGGAAAACAAATACAGGCAAACAGGCAGGTTGGGCACCTGTTCGTCACCTCTCCAAACACATTCAGGGAGACTTTGCTAGAAATACCTTTCTGCCAGTCCTCCAGGGCTGCTGGGCTGATGCTTTCTGAAAGCCTTGGCACTTCACATCCACCTCAAAGATGTTTACAAGGTCACATAACCGTGTTGCTCAATCCTCTTCTCATTGCCAGCTCCACATTCACTCCACTGGCCAGTTCAGCTGCATCCTGCCGGAGCATAAACCCTCTCGCAAATTCACTACTGCTTTTCTCTCCCCTTTGTCATTTCCCTTCCTGTCTGTCTCTGTCCTTCCTGAATGCCTCAGACAAAACTGACTGTACCCTCACTACCCTTAGCAAGGCTAAGAAATATGAGAAATGTGAGGGTTTAAGTGTATGCACTGAGCATATGAAAAGTCTGATCTCAGGTGACTTGCCCACAGTAACACCATGTCTCAGATTAGCACTTCAGACATGAGAGATCTTTTGTCTCCTACCATTAGACTTTTGCCTTCTTTACTTTTACAGCCCCACCACCACTGGTGCAAAACTTCTCTCTGCTCCTCTTGATCAGAAGCAGCTTACACATGCCTCGTCTCACAGATAACCCTCAACTTGCAGAAGTCATGTCAAACCCTTGATTTCTTCCTAAATTATGAAATATTTTGTAATCCTTCTAGCTCTGTTTTAATTTTTTTAAATTTTGATTAATTCCACTCTGTTTTTCCTGTGCTGCATTTAGTCTTGACCTAACCTTCTATGGGGGACTACCATATCCAGCTGCAAAAAAACATTATTAGCATTAACAATTCGTTTAACTCCGGGAAACACGCAGAGATGCAACTGATGTATGAAATCAAGTCACACCTCTCATTTGGGTGATATTGACAGTAGTTTCCATGGCTATGTGGGATATACCCCTCAGAGACATTCTAAAAGGCAGTGACATTGCAATGCAGTGAGGCACCCAAGAGTTAGCTTTAATCTGGAACAAAGACCAAGAGTGAGACAGATACAGCAACATGAATAATACTCCCGGGCTGGATAATATGTCCTAAGATGCTTGGGTAGCCCACACTGGGGGCCCTGCTGCAAACCTTAGCAGTTGTTAGCACAGTGAGGTAGATTAAAGCTCGGGCAGAGAGAATCTCCCACCCAACAAACTCAGAGCTGCCTGCAGTATAGACATACCCGAAGCCATCATGTGAGGTCAGCCGTGAACTGCATCTGCCATAGCCACTGGGTGTGAAAAGCCAAGAACTTGAGAACAGCAGCGACTTGCCCTCATACCATCTTTCCAAATATAACCCACTAGCTCACCAAAGGGGAAGAAATAATGGGCAGGCAAAGGAAGGCCTTCAGTTGAAAGCATTGTTTCTCTTTCAAACTGTGACCTGAAATAGATTTAAAACATAAAGCTATATCTAAAAGAAAAAAGCAAACATCTCTTTGAAAATAATAGTCTTACTAAATGAGTTCCTCCCTTCCCATGACATATCAAGTTAAGCTTAGAAGTGGATTTCTCTTTATATCTTGCTCATTCACCAATTTTTTTGTGCCACATAGGCAGGTGCATCTGTGGTAAAACTTGCCATACCAAAAGCTACCAAGAGATGGCACCAGGATTTCTGTGTGCCACGTTTGTCCAGACCTCTGGAACAACCTTGGTGATGGTATTCCTCTCTGCCTCATCAATTCTTCATCTATTTTCAAATCTAACCTGAAAGCATCTCTTTTTCCCCTGCCTCTACCTCTTAATTTTCCAATTTCTCCCATCTACTGCTATTAACAGTACAATGCCAGTAAAATGTAATTCTGAAATGCAACTCTATTTGTTCTGCAAAGCGGCACTGAGATAGCATCAGTCTGAAATGAGATTTTGTAACTTATTATTAATATTAGAACAGGTCATTCTTTGAGAGAAACCACACAGACCGTAAAAAGAACAGAAGAGAAGGAACTGCATGAAACTGGGACACCTTTGGCTCCAAGATAATTTCTTCTATTACAATGGCTCATTGCATTAAATTTGCACAGTAGGGTTTATTTACCTATCTTAGTGATGCAACCATCCCTGCTTCATGTTATCTGAGATTTTAGTCAAGCTGAAGAGACACTTTGTATAAAAAAATTTTCCAGACAACCCTCTTTCTTGTTTTGCTGGCATCATCTCATTCAGGATGGTATTTACTGTTTTTATTTAGCAGGAATTCTAGGATAAATCCCATGAAGATCAAGGCCAGATGAAAAGCATGTCATTTAGTTGTGACATAGCTCAACAGAAATATTTTGGCCCTTCCTGTGAATTTTGTACAGGGATCAAGTGAACTAAATAGTGTCTACTTATTCTCAAAGCATTGATTAATTCTGACCACATTCCAATAGAATCACATGTTACTTTCCAATTAAATATCCAGACTGCTCAACATGATTAATGGGAAAACACAGACTAACAAGAGGAATTAAGAATGATTTACTTTTGATCTTCTATCAGGAGCCATTGCCAAATAAACAAAGGCATAAAGCTGTATATGGAGCATTCCTCAAAAAGAACCCATCACAGCAGCTTCCATATCAGGTTGCAGAGGAACTAATCACCATGTCAGTACACTGAGTTTCTTCTCTTCCTCAAAATACTGTCTGGCAGTGGCCAGATACGCCACATATTCTGTTCTAGCAGAGAGCAGCTGAAAGTTTAGCCCAATCCAGGGGATGGAATTGCAGTAAACGTACATGGTGTTCTACCAGCAAGAATTTACCCAGGATTAAGGATAGGGAAAAATCTATCTGCCTGCTCTGGGGTTTAGAGCACACTTGTGGTTGGATCTCTTCCATGTGCCTCTCCATCATTCTTAACAGAAGAGATAAGTCTAGTGTTCAGGTCATCCCCACTACACGTCTCCTCTCCCTGTCTAAACCAGACATAGCCCACTGTCATTCTGGTTTCTTTTGTCGGTTTTAAGGTCACAGGAGACCACTTGTACAAGCATTTGTTGATGTGGCACCTTGGTCACTTTTCAACACTATGGGCTCAACACTTAGATTTTATCTTGCATCAAAAGGCCCAGTTTCAAGATGAGAAAACACAATCTCAGTTGTATGCAAAAAGGTGTTCTAAAAAAGCAGAATAATATACATATTCCATTATTCAAAGCCTAATTTGAAGCTATAGACAGCCTTTTAACTTATATCTCCAGAATTTCCAGGGTCTTTGTATTCTCCTTGGTCAATCTGGCATAATATCTGATTAAATATGGCTTTTAGCTTTAGATGTGCTCTCCTGATCACCCTGACATTCCTCTCTTCATTTGCATCAGCTCTGCTTTTTGTACTCCAGTAAAAATCTTCCTTTCAGCTCACCCTGTGACAGAAGTGTGTGGTACAGGAATCACCTCGTGACCATAGCAAGGGTGCCATCATTATTCTTGCATGTTTCAGATTCACAAGTCGCTCCCCACCTCAAATCACCCCTGAGCATTTATCAGCAAAGAAAAAATGCACAAGTTGCGGTGTTCTCATTCCTTATGGGTTTTGAGCCCTGATACCAGTTGGAGAGGACTCAATTTTCCAAATCTCTCTCAGCAACCACCAACCTCATCCAGACTCAAATGCCCATCATGCTACTTCCAAGTTGCCCACTCCAGACTCACAGAGAAAAATAAACATTTTTAAGACAATTCGAGTTTCTGGAGGCAAACACGTGCCACAGGTGAAGAGAATTTGCTTCTTTTTCCCTTTAGTATGTGAGGAATCCAGATATCCACCTCAGGTGGAATAGAGTTACACTGAAGGATTTCCTCCCTTTAATGAAAAGGGAGATTATCAGCAAGCCTCTGAGGAGCTGGGACTATCCAATAAGCACCAAACATAAGAAGAATTGTGATCAAATGTCAGAAGTGGTTAATGCTGGACATGAGCAAAGGCAGATAATTTCTGCATATCACATTTTCTAGTGAATTAATTTGGCACTATTCCCAGACCTTTTTTATTCACTTTCCACTTTTAATTAAGTAGTCAAACTTTACTGGAACAGCCCAGTGTAGAAAGCCAAGTATTGTGAATACTCACAGAAAGAGTTTTTATTTCTGACAAATACTCACTCTTGTTGCAATCTCTCATACAAGGTTTATGCGAACACTTACTGTGAGCCACTGTGCTCAGTATGATAAATAGATGTACTCATAGAGCTTTGAGAAATAAAGACATTTTAGAAGACTCTCCAAATTGCTTTAATAAAACTGCCCACCAATCTTTTAACAGCAGAAAAAGGAAACATAATGGAGGGAACGACTCAGACACTAGTCATCCCACCATTTGCCATTTTCTAAAGCACAGGTCTTCCTCATATGAAAGGAGAATAAAATCTGGTTCTTTATTTTCAGCCACTTTGATACTTTATTTTCAACTTGAGGAGTCCTAGAAGAGCCTGCACATCATGTAGCCCCAAATACACAGCCTCAGAAGCCACTGCTGAGGATACCTAATACTTGACAACCTAGAGACGATCATACAGAAGAGACCCAGATCCTGTTTGACCAGAGAACTAGAACCTTCCACTTCACATTCCCCATCCCACAACACATCCAAATATCTCTCAGAACAAGTAAGTTGGGAAAACAAGCAACAGTGTTGAAAGGGACACTGGAAATTAGGAGAAGGGTAGAAGCTATGGAACAAATGGGGAGTAATTAAGATGAAAGGTGAAAAGAGCAGTGACCATTGCACTGTGGGGCATCAGAGATGCTACATTAGAGAAGGTGTTGATGGAGTGAAGATTTGAGCGTCCCACACACACTCATATCAGATATCCCAGCTACCGACACAAACAGAGCTGAGAGAAACAGAACATCATCTGGTTTTATTTTAAACTGTCCCTGTAAAAGGTATCAGAAAACTTTTCCTGCAGCACAGCATCATGAGAGATGGGCAAGACAGCCTTGAGTCTCTGACTCACTTGGATTTCATGGGGGTTAACTTAAGAGATCTCTACACCTCAGAGAGTTTTGTGGTTTTTTCCATGTAGCTTTTACCTTAGATATGGGTAGTTCTGGAAAGATCTACAGTTATGGCACCAGCAACCTGAAGACCTCAAATGCCTAACTAAAGCCCATAAAGTCCATGAGTCACAGTCCCAGGGGAATCAGAGATACTTGGCATGTACCCAGAGAAGGTCAATTGGAGCATGGGGAGACTATTTCTAAATACCCCAGAGCTTTGCCACTGGGAAAAATAAATAGAACTATGTATCTAGTTTCCACATCTTAGCTGGCTAAATAAATAGCTCTCACAGGGCACTCTCCAGGGCAGATTCTTAAAGTGACCTTGGTACTGCTGCTGCTCAGGACAGGGGAACACGAGTGTACCCACAAGAGAAGTGGTGCATTTTCAATGCTGCATTCTTGGCAGCTGATCAGAGAGCAAGGGTAATCTCAGCTCCCACAGTTGCCGGCTGTTCCTTCCCAGCAAAAAGGCAAACCATGGTGGCACATAGTTATGAAGTGGAGAGAAGGTATCAAGAGCAAATACAAAGGGAGGCTCAGAGGACTTCTGGGATGACATTGGAGTTTTCCTCTGTAGGCAGGTTATAGACTAGTGCTCTCTACAAGTTCCACACTGATACCAAAAAAGAAGCAGATGTTTTTGAGAGCAACTAACTACATCCAAATACCCCATTCCAGATTTCAGCACAGCCACAGCAACTATTGGAAGATCTGCACCAGTGTCAGGTTGCCAGAAGCACACACTGAGCTAGACAAAGCACAACCCTTTTTATCCTTTCTCCCAGTCTCAGAAAACCCACCTATAAGCTCCCTACCCCAGTCACCTCACAAACTTATAGCAGGAGCAACTCAAAACACAGAAGGACAATTTCACACGTACCCACCTCCATTTTCTGATGAACTGTAAAGATGCTTGAGATTTTCATACCGTAGCTATCCAAAGCATTTGCTAATACTGGGGAAGAAGATCTGTAACCCACCATACAGTCTGTTTCAGGACCCAAATTCTTGTCAACATCTCTTGGAGCCACTTTCCCCAGTGAGAGCAATGCTCTCAAATGGACTGCAAGCAAGAACAATTTCTACTGAATAGTAAGAAACTGGTGTTGTGAACTGGATTGCAAATGTGAATTAAAACAAAACAGGTTTGTGTTCTTCTGATGTGAAACAGATTGTCTCCACTGTGCCATTGACCTTCTCAGGTGCCCCCAGTTATGAAACAAAAGGCGCAGTTCTGAGTGTCCTGGCCAGGCCAGCTGAGTGGCCACTAGCCCTCAGCTGATTTATGGTCCTTGTTCGTTAGACCAAGTGTAGGTGGGAGCCAAATCACCTTTTCCTGTGAGCTAGGTCCCAGAAAGATTTTGTGCTCTGATTGCACACTCATACAAATATGTTTTAAGAAGAGCACAAATATATTAGGAAATAAAAAGAGAATTAGGAAACTGAACTAGCAGTGACAAGCTCAGGTAGACAACAATTAATGTATGAGATACCCTTCTTTAAAGGGAAAATAAAAGCTTTTCAGTAATAAATAAAAAGGCTTATTAGCAATAAACCTGAGGTTTTATTGAGAACAATTTTGAGTTTGCTTTTCTAGTGTGTGTGTCTGTGTCCCAGATGGAAAAAAGGGTCCACAGAAGAGTTCAAAACAATTCTTGTACATCAGATGAAAGGAAGAAAAAGGTAATATTGCATATTGACAATCCACACTCATTGAAATCAAAAACGGCATGTTTCTCTGAAGGCTATTTCTTTCTCTTTCTTCTCAGAAGTGAGTATTCTAGACCACTTTGCAGCCTACATTACAGCAACCTTCAGCACTCACTGCATCTCCAAATGAATTTCAGCAAAAAGTCAGGCTAGAAATATGTGACAGATACCAAGTTTTCCACTTCCCCCAGAGAAAACAGCAAATGAAAGAAAAGCACTTTTGCACAAAATTCATTTTAAAAACCTTTATGCAGTCAGTCCCATTGCTTAACAGAGAACTGATGCAGGCAAAAGTCCTAATACACACAGATCCTGACCTGTAAGGCTACCACAGAAGTAGAACTAACACTATCCTGATCACAGCCAACACTTCCATATGAAGGAAAACCAGGGAATTGAGTGGAATTTGCTTAGTTAAGCATGGACTTGGACCCATCAATCACTTTTGGTTGCCTCAGAAGTCAAGCCCAGGGTCTAACTCATCCTGGGCAACCCTGTCATACACAAAGCAGTTCTCCAGGCTCCCTAAATCTTAAAGTTATAACATGAGGTCTTAGGGGAATGTTGAAGGATGCTCAGATATCCTAGGAATAATACTGTAGCAATAATATTCTTTGAGTTCCTCTCTGTAGGAAACATTCTGGTATCACACTTTTGGACAGATTGAGGAGTCTCAGGTATTCTAAGAGAGAACTGAAGTTGTGAAGCAGTTCCAGGTACTTAGCACTGTGCTAGAAAGCCAAAAGCACGGGCAAAAAATGAGTTGGCTCCCATCAAAAAGGCAGTTGCAATTCAAATTCCTTCCCATGCAATGTATTGTGTAACTGGTGATACTGGGAGAACTGGTATCAGTCTCTGACGGTAACATCAGGATGGACATTATTTACTGGTACCCTCATCCAGAATGACTGGCCTCCACTTCAACCACAGCTAAGCAAGTAGTGGCCAAACTGTTGTGCCATGTCTGTCCATCCTTCTCACCTACACACGATGCTCAGCCTGGAACTGCTTCCTCAGTCATGGACCTCACCCATGTCAGGTCCAAGCAGAAGCCAAAGCCAACTGAATGTTGCCATGTCCTTGCTGAGATGTGCATGAGGAAGTAGAGACTGTGCTCCACAAGCCACTGCATGTCTCAGCAGGAGAGCTGGCAGGTTCTGTGTTGCTTAAGCAAACGGGATTGTGTGGGCACAGCTCACAGCAGTAAATTCTTCCTCCTGTTTTTAAAGAGCAAGTCACAGAAATGTGTCCTTCTGCAGTGTTTTCCACATTACAAAGTTTGCCTTGAAAGGCAGCTGAGGAAGTGGTCAGAATGGACAACTTGGGGACTAACATTTGGCATTAAGATGGAGATATAAAATGGACTTACTGTCTTCAGAAAAGAACTATTTGAAGTATGTGGGTTGGCCTAAAACCAGACGCAGATTAATACTAGTAAGAACTGTCATACTTCAAAAATATCATGATGACTTGCATATCATCGTGACTGTCTGCAAAAGGAGGATGAGGCAGTACTGCCATGATTCCACTGTACCTGCTCCCAAGGCTGGTGGTGGCAGGAGGTTCTTGCTAAGGGGTAAGTGGGAGCAGTTTGTCTGCTGCCAGCACAAGCTTCTCAAAACCCAGTCATGGCTGGGGAACAAAGGAAGATACCTTGCAATCAAACTGCCATCCCTGTATTGGGTACACTACAAATAAATGGCCACCAGCATGAATCATATGATGAATCATGGCATTAATGTGTCCTTCAGGGAACTATTTCTGCCTCTTGAAAAACCCTGCAGACTTAAAGTGAGTGGAAACTGCATACATTTCTGATTTCTATGCCTCTTCAAGTGGAACCAAAATTTTATTTCTTGCTGTCCTGGAAAGATGAGTTCCCTTGGGGCTACTGCCTACCTGACCGTCCTGACGTGTCTCTTGCTGTAGGGAGTGATGACTTTGAAAAGCAGCTCCATGGCTCCATTGATGCCAAGCATAGTTCCTGTGGTAACTAAGGCAATAAAAGAAAAAAACAGTCAGCTCTGAAGCAGGCAGGCTATAATGTGTTTTAGAGGAGATGTGGGGAAAGGAGTAGCTGACCCTGGGGCTATTAGCTCTCTGGGCTCCCATCTGGACTCCACAGGTCACCTTACAAACACAGAAAGTGAAGCACAGAGCTGCCTGTGGACACAACCAAGATCAGGTGCAAAAGCAGTCCTGCAGCTCTTTCCCAGGTTCCCCAAAGCCCCTTTTCCTGTGGATATTGTACTCTCCAGAGAACAAATCATAATTAAAAAAGGTCTTCTCCCAGAAAAATTACAAATTCATCCCACATTTTCTACATGCAACTCCATGAGGACAGTTCATTTCATAGGGTCTTGGAGGGCAGTTTTCTTTCTGTGCTATTATTCAGCAGGATGGAAGTGAGGTTTGGGGGCAGGAGTGGTTCTGAATGCAGCTTAATTTCATCTAGGCCAATTTTCCCTTTAATCCTTCACTTGTTAACACACTAGGAACTTTCATAGATAAATTTTACAATCAATTCCAAAAATGCCTGATGCATAAACTAGGTGTTTAGCAAGACTTCCCCACTATGAGACAGCATCTCTGTGTAATGAAGGGACAAAAACAGCCCTGAAATATTAAATGCAAGCGATCAAGGTGACAGGATCAGCAATCAACAGCAGCCAGGAGAGCTGGCTGCCTGCCTACTGCTGGGTTTTGGCTGTTTTGTAGATATCTCCCAGTGGTCATCATAGAGCTGCCAGAGGGCCCATCATCTCCTTTCATCCTACTATGTCCCTGCCAAGCTGCCCTGTGATGGAAAGCTTTGCAAGGCTTGCCAGCTACATTCACACTTGCTTGTAATTCATTAGAGACAGGGTGGTGGACAAGGCTGTTTGAACTCATCCTGCCCCAGAGCAGGACGTGTGCAGCCAGACACATCTGGTTATAGTGAAAGGAGCAACTCAGAGTGAAGAACTGGTCCATGAGAAGAGACAAGGACTCATCTTTTTTGCTTTCATACCTAAGCACTCTCAGAGTGTAATATGCTTCTGGATTCCCTATAGTTCCACTCCATAAACATAATTTTTAAGATTGGGAACATGTAATCCCCTAGTTTGGTATCACATCCACATAGACTTTCACCTAACTTCTCCTGCATCTTCCCAGCTGGGCCACAGAGCCCACAAAGCCAAAGCTACTCATAGAGGGGCAGCACATCCACAGAGTGCGGGAGGTACCTGGAGAGTAATAGAATTGCTCTGGCGAAGGTGCAGAGCTGGGGTTATGGGGTCTGACATTAACAGAAGGGAGGCCAGACTGCAGTGTGCATCCTAAAACCTCTGCAAAAACTGCAGCTGAACTGGAATGCAGGTGCACTGAAGCAGGGAGCAGGGAAGTGTGTAGATCATCATCTGGGGTGGGAGGCAGCACAGGGTCACTGCACAGCTGTGAAACCCAAATAAAGGCACGTTTCATCTTCTGGCCTTGGCTGCATTTTCAGCCACACTCAGCCTTTCAAATACTGGTTATCATAGGGAGAGGGGCTGAGTGCTGAGGCTTGGCTGCTTGCCTGAGAAAGCCCATTGCATGAAACTAACTCCTGTACAGAGAGAAGAGACCTGCAGGGCAGGGCGCCAGGAGCGCTAAATCTCAGGATGCATATAGCAGACTCAGAGAGGATGGCCATCAAGAATTATCTGCTGGGTGAGGGATGTGGAGAAGGAGAGTAAAGGGTTACAGTGAGCAAAGGGAGATTTGTGCTGACGAGCTCAGTGCTTCATAGCAGGGAAAGCCTATATGAATCTCTAATGATCCCAGGAGAGGATACTGGAAATCCCATTGCTTGAATCATTTAACATGAGGGCATTGCCAACCAAGACAAGCTGGGAGAGTACATGGGTGGGGGAATATTATACAGAAGACCAGGATCTAATATCTGCTTCCTGGGGGACCTTGAATGTGTGACTGATTTTTCTCTCCCTCTGCTTCTCCACCTGTATTTTCCTTCCTCATGGAGTTGCTCTGAGGATCAATACAATCAACAATAGTGAGATATTTGGCTGTTATGGTAATGGGAACTGCGTAGAGACTTAAGGTACCCAAGTCTTAGAGCAAAAGAATTGACTGTCTTTCTTCTAGAACAGGGATCATTGCCATGAATATTTCTCGCTACAGCACTTTTATTTCCATAGTCCGTAGATGAAATGCACTGTAAAGGCTGCATAGGCCCCTGGAGGAGCACCTTTTTCCATGGTTGTTCTGGCTTTTGTGCCTGATTCTGTACATTAATGGTGCATGCAGGCACTAACCTTATCAGGAATAATGTTTCTTTGGATTGAAATGACTAAAGAAGAACTCTAGCAGTTGTCACACAGAGAAAAAGAGGAAAATCCTGGCACTCACCATTAGAAGCACAAACCCGCAGGACCCAGAGGCAGTGGGTGAGGGGCAGGTGGTGGTCCAAGTTTCTTCTTGTCAAGCTCAGTATTATATCAGTGGCTTCTGCCTTCTGCACTTTCAGGCCAAACTTCCTATCTGTGAAAAGCAAGTAAGAATCAAACTATTGTAAAGGCCAGGTCTTTGCAGCGGTGCTGATAAATGTATTTACACCAAAACTTGTAACTCAAGATCTCGTAACAAAGACATTCAATTGTATCAATGAGTTAAACCAGCATTAATTCCACTGAAAAAAGGAAAATATGGGGTTGCCGGGAGTCACCATATACTCATCATAAAATAGTTTGGGTTGAAAGGGACCTTTAAAGGTCACCTAGTCCAACCCCCCTGCAATGAGTTGCACTAGACCAGGTTGCTCAGAGCCCCATCCAACCTGACCTTGAATGTTTCCAGATATGGAGCATCCACCACCTCTCTGGACAATCTGTGCCAATGCCTCACTACCTTCATGATAAAAATATTTCTTCCTTATATCCTGTCTGAACCTATCCTCTTTCAGTTTAAAACCATTACTCCGTGTCCGATAGCAACAGGCCCTACTAAAAAGTCTGTCCCCACCTTTCTTGTAAGCCCCCTTTAACTGCTGGACGGCCACAATAAGGTCATCCTCAGTTTTGAGCCCGCCGCCCAAGAAGCCCACCATCACGCAGCAGTACCTCGGTGGCCGACCCTGGCCAGCAGACGCAGCAGGGGCAGGAGGGTGCTGTGGTCGGGGGGCTCGGTCCGGGCGGCATTGGCGAGGGCCTGCAGCAACGCCTCACTGCCCCCTTTGCTGATCACGTAATGGATCCTCCGCCCAGTCCCTGGGGAAAAGGGAACAGACTGCTCAGAGCATCCCTTCCCTGAGCCACAGCTACCACAAACCCTGAGCACACAAAGTTTCCATGGCCTTTCAACAGTATTTTAGCACTAAAAACCCAAGAGCATTCGCAGAATTGGCCATGGATCTCAGGTGCCCCTGGCCTGGAGACATGGCTGATGGCTGCACGGTGGAACTATGTGCTCTGCTGCCTGTTACTACAACAGTCATTGTCTTCCCAAACCCACGTGATGCAGAAGTTTTTCGCTGTGCATTGAAATGTGGCAGAGAGGAATAAGCAGAGACACTGACAGGTTTCAAAGGAGCAGAAGGCTCAGTGATCTTTTCTTAGGTATTGGAAATTAAACAAGGAAAGGACTAAAGCTGCAACGGGCTTCTGCCAAATGAAAAGGAATCCTAGGGAAGCCTTGGAGACAGCTTTCAAATAAATCTAGGTCTCCAAAGAAACCACACTCTAATTCTGTGAGCCCTATTGTGTTAACAAATATTGACCGATGGGCGACTTGGGCTGCGATTCCAGGCTCTGTGGTTGGAGGATGCTCCTTGTTCAGTTCCTGGAGGGGGGCATTGCCTCCTATCTCCATGTAGATAATCCTTCCACCCAGCTGAGGAACAGGGCTGCAGGGCTCCAAAAGAGAGGCCCAGATGGACGGTCGATGCCTGTGGTGGGACTTCAAGCAGTGAGGAAGCCAGGAAGCTCCAGCACTCACTGATGTAGCTCCCACAGCCTGGCAGCTTGGCTGGCTCGGGAGTTGTTTAGCAAATGACATTTTTATGTGGAGGAAGGAAAAGAAACTTCATTACCTTTTTTCAATTCTTCTGCTAATTCATTTATTTTTTGATGTGGCTGGGGCACGTGCAGTGACATCCCTTTCCTGCAGGCCAAGGTGGAGGTGCGTTTTGGGGAGAGAGTCCACTAGAGAATCTCTGGGCTCTGGGAAGTCAGGCTCCTCTTCCTATCTCACAGCCCTCTCTCCAATGGCACTGGTGAACATTTCTAGTGGTTGACTGACAGAGATTATGAAATACTTTGAAACCCATGGTCATCTTTTAACAAAAAAAAAAATAAATTTAAACTTTCTCTGCATCTTTTTTTTTTCTTTAACTCACTCAATAAGCTCAGTTTTTCCAAATATGAGTAGTGGCTGCTGATCTATACATACAATTCATATTTTGTTCACCTTGCAAACACCTGGCCAAGTTTATGCAGGAATGAATTCCCTGACCTACTTGAGGACCCCTTTCTCACCACAGTGCACAGCCATTGTTCCAGACCTTTGTTTCCTTACCCAGAGACAGCAAGTCAGTGAGGACGCTGAGGATGTTCAGGATGACATCCTTGTCACAGGAGCTCTGAAATGAAAACACACCAAATTCAGGAATCAGTTCAGAACAGTGAACTTCATGCTGCACAGGGCTGCAGTGCATCATGTAGTGCAGAGGCACTGAGATCCTTGTTTGGATACTGAGCACTTTTTGTGCCATCTGGCCAGTGAATTTGTGGGAACATATTGGTAACACATTTTAAAAGCCTCTGACAGATCATACTACACAATATTTAATACACAGTAGCATTTCTGTAGAATTTACATATAAATTCTAAATTAAAGCTCTCCTTTTTGGTTTGATCTGGCTACCTCAAAGTAGAGGAAATTCTGTATCACATGGAAATGTTAAATACAAGGTGGTTTTCCATGTCAGCATCTCTTATTACTGGCAGTAGAAGAACAGAATATTTGAATTACATTAATACAATCTACAAGAAAATTCTCCTGTCTTTGCAGCTACAACCATGTGGAAGTCTTGAATTTGGGGAGCAGAAAAATGCCCTAAATTTATTTTTAAACTAATACAATTTAATTTTAAGACCAAGTAACAACACACTTTAACATCACACATTCTGCATTAGAGTCACTTTAAATTTTGCACTAGAGGAAATAAGATATACTGTACTTGAGGAGAAGGAAACACATGATGTCGACCATTCATTAGACCCCTTCTTTAATCCTGCTCCAAACAGATTTCACTGCTGTGATTGAAGAATTAATCACCAGTCTGCATTGCTGCATGAGGGATTTGGGTTAAGTTCTGAATATCATAATTTCTGAACAGATACAACACAATACAAACTCCCAATATAATAGAAAGCTTACATTTGTGTAGCCTTGGTCCCAAAGAACCTCAGGATCACATAAACTATAATGGAATAACTTTACCTCCAATTAAGTTATTACAATAGGATAATATCTTAAAAATATATGACCCCTGTATTTCTGAACGTGGAACTGCTTCAGAAATTTAACCTACTGGTATCTTTTCTGGGTATATGGGATCATTTTACCAGCCGAATTTATTCAACCATTCTCTCACATATTTAACATTAGGCTACTGAATATTGAAGACAAGGAATTGAGAAGTAACATCTAGCAAAAAGAAACGCTAGAAAGAATATGAGGGAAATTTAATTCAGGTCTGTAATAATGACTGCTAATTCAAATGGACACTTTTTTCCAGTATATCCCTGAGAAAGTGACAGCATAAGCTGACATGGTGCTGAGGGTTGTGTAGTTAATTAGGGAGCTGTAGTTCATACCTCCTCCTTTGTCCTAGTTATAGGGGAGAGTATGCATTGAGTGAGACATAGGGATGAAGCAGGAAAATGGTCAGTCTTCAGTCAGAGGAGGTGACTCTCAGCCTGGAGAAAGAGATTTCCTTCTCTGTCACAGAAATTCTGTAGGATGCTCAGCAGCTCCCTTCAGCTAAACCTCCTTCTGTACTGGCAAACTGTGTGTGCCATTTTCTGCACAAAATATCTACGTTAGTGCCGATGTTTCCTAGCTTCTGTGTGCTAAACACTGTGTGTATTCTTAGATTTCTTTTTTTATCATAATTATTAAAAAACTCCAAATCTCTGAAAACCAGAAATCCCATCACACTGGTGTCAGTCAATTAACAGTGCTATCAAACTTTCACTGCTCAATACTTATTTCATAGTGGCATAAGCAAGGAACAGGGACAAGAGTATCAGCAGGGGAGTGAGAGAAAAGAACAAGATGTGGCTGGGGAAGGGGAAGGAAGAAAGAGGAGTCAGGTGAGGATGAGAGATTGGAGCACTTCTGAAACGGGTACTCAGGAGGAGGGTCTGTGAGCTCTGCTGCCTTTCTAAAGGCTCACCTTACGTTTGCTCTTAGGTAAAATCCACAGGAAAGGGCCTGTCTCAGCCCCATCTCAGAGCTGGCCCACACCCAGAGCGAGCCTCTGCTGTTTCCATTCGTTATTAACTCAACAAGCAGAGATCTCTGCACTGAACATAAAAGTTCAGCCCTTTTATGATCTGTGTCGAAATCAAAAGGCTCGGTATTAGGATAGGATTACTGCTCCTTTCAGAGCCAAGACAAACAGAATACATGGCTTTAATGAAATCCAGTAACTCTCGGTTCACCACGTATTGCCACCCTCACCTTAGAGGAGTCCAAATTTGTGCTACTGGCTCAAGGGACCACAGAGTGAGTACAGTCTTCAGCAGGGTCAGAGCAGCTCTGCATCAGCTCTGCATGATGTTACTTTTAGGTAAGACATGTAGTTTTAGTCCTACGTTAATCTTCCTAATTCATGTCTTTGTTCATTAGTTCACAGTCCTGAACTAGCTCAATACTTCCAGAGCAAACAAAGAGCATTCAAAGCACTTTTCCCAAGAGTTTCTTGGCATTTTTTAGCATAGGGCCTTAATAGTCAGGGGCAGGCTGTCAGGAGTGATGAGTATCCATCAAATTTACTGACTCCAGGAAGAGTTAATGTTCTCAGCACCTTTTTAAGTATCAGGATTGGCTAAATCAGACTGTCCTCTGGTTTTGTCTTGCTGCCTCTCAGTATCCCTTTCCTCTGTAGGTGGATGGATTACACATTAAGGTTTCAGTAATGAAGTCTTCATTGATTTATGCTCCTATTACACTGGGTTGTTTATTTTAACTGATTGGATTGTGGGTTCCTAAGCCATTAACACAAATAGTGATGACATAAGATATCCTCTGACTTTCCATGAGCTTTATCCAGGGACTCAGGCGAACAAAGAACTTGAGGGAACATGAAAGATCAACCTTTAAAATGTGAAAGTTAAAGCTGGGTTATACTGCCAAATATTGTACCTGAATATTTACTCTTGATATTTTAACACTAAAGCTCTGACTGTGTTAGTGCCTCATTGCTCCCCTTCCTCCAGCGCACTAGAGAGGGAGTTGGATGACTTGTGTATTGGCTGAAACAGTGATAAAACAGTGAAACAGTGGATAAAACCCTAGTCCCATTACAAATTCTAATATATTTCTCACTAACTTTAGTGGCATCACTGAATAATACAGAATACTGCAGAATAACACAGCTTCAATTTATAATAGCAAGACAACACAGAAAAAAAACAATCCTAAAGTTGCTATTGTCTTGCTAGATACCTGTTGAAAAGAAACAGCTCAGATTTTGATTAATTACCTTGAGGTTTCCAAAGTCATCAAAGATATTTGGACATTGAAATCTATTCGAATCGATTGTTTAAATTAATACACATATCAAACTTTTTGGGGTTGAATTGCCAACAAATTCATTCATAAAAAATATTCAGTAAATCTTTTTGAACAGTAAGTACAAATGAGAAAATCACAACTTGTGCCTGATCTAAAAAAGATGAATAGAGTAATTTCTTTAATGCAAATTTCTTACCCTGCTCCGGTAAAAATAAACACATTAGTTATTTTTATTGAAAGAGGTGTTGGTTGGTGTAAGAACAAACCATAACCAAAGAGAGAAGTAAAATTGCTCTTTCTGGGTATTTTCCATTCCTGCCAGTACTTACAAGTGTTACATACAGCATCCACGCATGCACAGACTAATGAAGATGCATTCGTTGTATAAGGGTGGAATGAGCGCAGAGAAAAGTTTCCAGAGGCTCAAGTCAGATTACAAAGCCACTGACCTCCTGCAGGATTTCACTTAAAGGATTTAAAGTTAAAGCCAAATTGTTACCTATTAACAACAACCAGTAGTTGCCTTTCACAACTTGCAGCTGGACAAAGGCTAAAGTAACAAAAAACATCACTTTAAATATCAAGCATGGCTGTACTTTTTGGTCAGATCCCCTCGCTTCACTTAGCCTTCAGCAAAGCCTGCTGTCTTCCTCACCCAACTGAGAGCATCCCAGGGCTGAGCTCAGATGCATTTAATCAGCTCCCGGCTGATAGCTCCTCTCTGAGCTTTTTCTGGGAACTAATCCCTGAAACACTGGGGTTAGCTTGGCTGAAGCTCCTCAGAGATAAACAGCAGGCGGATGGAGAAAGCCAGGAATAAAAAAATACCCCAGTGCGCAGTCATTGATAGGTTACAGGCAGCAAGTGACTAGTCAGTGACATTGAGTTTGGAGGACAACAGCTCGATCCCAACATCCTTCTGACTGGCAGCTCGGGTTATTTCGCTGACCCACTATTAAGCAGGGAATAGCTCCTGTCTCGTTGTCCTGCTCCTGGGAACATGCCAAGACAAGCTGTTATTTACTCAAGACAAGATTATAAAATTGCAACTAAGCCACTGTAACAGGTAACCTCGTTTTGTCAGAGAAGTCTCTGGGGATGTTTTCCACAAGTCTCGAAGACCCCACAGAGGTGATTGTCACGTGTCCCAGCTGAAGTACAGCAACCATCAGTGCCATTCCTCTTCTAGCACTGTCTTAAAACAAAGACTTCCCATAAACTCAGTCTTTTGGGCGTTTGTGTCTTTTGCCCAAAGGCAAGTCTTTCTCCAAATGAGACACACAAACTACTCAGTGTTTGCTGTGAGTCTAAGAATTAATGCTGAAAAAAAGGAGGATGCCCAGAAAGAAATCAAACAGCATTAATTTGTGCAGTGTGAGATATACTAATAAATATTTTATTTGGGGGAAGAAATACAAAGCAGTTATTCCAATCACAAAAATAATGAATGCAAAATGAAAGAAGTCGCTCTTGCAAGACAATGCATAACATGATTTCTACCTATACACCTCTTAAATGAATTGTTGAGTAGTCTCACAAAGCTGTGTGACTGCTTAGGGAAAAAAAAAAACCAAAACCTAAAACAACCAAACAACAAAACAAAATGGTCTGAATTTAAAGAAAAGCTATTGCTGCACTGGGCTAAAAAACTTCCAGACCTGTTTGTTTGGGTCTTTTTTAGTGAGAGTAAGGAATAGGATGTCCAGTTCCAGGGTTTGTTTGTTTATTTGTTTGTTTGTTTTTAAATAGCTTGCTTCTAAATAGGGAAGCAGGATTTGACATGTTCAAAATACATCCTCCTCCCTTCTCTTACCCTTAATAAATTTGCTCACACAAATAGCAGTCAGCAGCCCAACTGCCTGTGTAATGAGACTTGCATCTGCAAGTCAGATTTCTCACTCTCTGCACTGAAAAGCGTATTGAAGAGAAATTCTGGTGCAAAATTAATACTGGCTAAAATCAAGAGCAAGTTAGAGGATGAGCAGCATTAGTCCTCACTCTCCTCGGAGACCTCTAGAAAATATTGGGTAGCTAATTACTGTATTAATGCTTAAATCAGAGACTCCTCTGCCAGCGAGGTAGAGCTGCCCTACCAGCCCCAACTGCTGGGCACAGCCACCCACCGTTGGCATTATGGATTTTCCAGCTGGATATCTCCTTCCCACAGCTGACTTTCCAGCCTTACAATAACTGTGAAGCCAGGTTTGGTGCCTTATGTTCTGTGCTTTGTCAAAGTAAATTGCTTTTTCTAATTTAAGAGGAGCTAAAAATTCGCACTTAAATAAGAGAGCAAAATACCCTGGAGAGTTTCTTGTCTGTGTGTTCCCATCCTCAGCCTCAATATTCAGCCAGCTAACCGTGATTTCTTCTTGTTGGAAAGTTATTATCTACAGTGTTTGGTACATGGATGTTTAAAAAAATAAAATCATTACTTCTGAAGAGGGGAAAAACAGGTTCAGGGACCTCTGAAATATCAGTAGGCAACTGCAGAATAAGGGAGGATTCTAATTAAAAGGGTTACAGCCTAAATTTTGTTATAACTGAAAAACCTTTTAATGATACTGCCATCATCCAGCTTTAGAAGGATCTCAAGAAGTTACAGTCAAGTTTCCCCTTCTCCCAAAATACCCATCCAAATGTCCTCAGCATCAGCACAGGTGACACCATCCTCTGTGGTAAAGAGTAAGTGTGTTTCTTTCCCAAATCTGGATTTCCTCTTCTGCGGAGTCAGATAGGCCTGAGCAAGCCAGGAAACTCAGAGGAGACATGGAAGTAAACGGGACTATTTAAAGACTCGGAGATGAGGACCTTGCTGCTCTGGGAGTGTCCTAAGTGACCTCTTTAATCCTGCAAGAAAGGCGTTCACAGCTGTCGGGGATCACGTAGCCCTCAAACTGTACACAGGGCAGCCAAGGGACCTCCCAGGACAGGGCACGTGGCCCAGCAAGTTCTTGCTCCTGTTTCCAAGCCTTAGAGGTGAGTCCCTCCTGGACCCAGCCACCCCTGTGAGGCCTGGCCAGCACCCCATTGACCCAAGCACCACTCGTTTTCCTTCCTACTGATGCTTAACACCAATCCAAGTTCTATGCATCAGCCCAGAGCAGCAGTTGTGAGAATAGAGCAAATACTCAATAAAAAAGTCCCTCCCTCTGGTCTGCTGTAATCAGGTGGGTGGCTTTTTTCATCACTTGCAATGACATGAAGTTATGGGTTTTTTGTCACCCTTGTTTGCACTTGGGTGTGAAAACCTGCAACATTTTTTTTCAACAACACACTGGATCACTGCTGGGGGCAATGATTCCAACCCTTCCCAACGGATGGCAGCTCATCCAGGTGACTGGGAAGGAGCAGTGCCTCAGATCAAACTTCTAAGATGCATTTTACAAGGCTTTGCTCCTATTCACTGAGCTTCAGGACTTCTCAAAGGTTAAAGGCTACATTCTGCACGACTGAACTGCTTCAAGGCAGAGATGGGCAAATTCCAAACTTACATCCGAATGTCTTCAAAACACTGAAGGTGTTGAGATATAACAGCTTGGCTTGAGCTGATCTCTAGCCAAAATAACTTGGTGAATAACATGGTGGAAATCATCTGTGCCAAGGAATCTTACTATGTTTAATGCAATAAATTGCACTAACATAACACCTTTCATCAGAGGATCACAGATTTCTTCACAAATATTAATTAACACCTGCCCCACTGCATCCCTCATCAAGAAGATCATATTAATTGTCCCCTATTTTCCTGGCGGGAAATATCACCCTGTGGTGGGAAATTCACTTAGTCAATACCTAAGAGGATCTCTGGCAAAGCCTGCATAGCTATTACAACAAAGTGAAGCAGAAACACTGTGTGCACAGAAGTACTGTGGCTTTCAATCACACAGTTCCATTTATTTGTGCGGGTTCCAAAATTTCCTTCCCTGAGATCAGTCTTCTCCTCCCAGCTTCCTAGGAGCAAGTGCAGTGGAATTAAACTATTCCCTGCAAGGAATTCTGATGCCAGACTGGGAGAAAAAAGGACTACTCCCCACCAGTGAGTCATAGCCCTGTTTGCAAAGGGATTCATCTCTGGCCAAGGGATGAGGGAGAAGCAACATTTAATCAACCCATACAGGAATTAGGAAGCACATAGACCATGACCCCATCCTTTTCCAAAGAATATTTTACCTGCTGTGCCAGAAAGATTTGAAGAGGTTTCACCCAACTTCAGAGCAAGGTAGTTCATGTCAGTGCCACACCATTACCCTGTCACTCTGATAAAATATATTCACATCCAGATATCCGCAGGAATTATACCCTGACAGACTGCAATATCTTGGATACTGCTTTTTTTCTCTCTTTCTTTTTTCATGCCTAAGTTCTTTCTATGTTCTCAAAGAAAAGCTTGTCCTTGTTCAGAAGTTCCTCCTGATACAAAGTTCCTTTGTGTCACTTGCTCCTCTCACTAATGCATCTCTAATAGAGCAATTACTTTATTATGCAGAACTGGTGGTAAAACACATTATTATATAACCCTCAAATGCTTCTGTCAAATTGGAAATGTTAAAAGAATGAGGAAACTCTGAGATAAATCAAAACACGTGATACTCCGCAAAAGGCTTTTAGACTTTCTTTTAAATATTTCTAATGTTCTTTCTGTAATTTCTACTGCAGATAAATTCTCCCAGGCTTCATCTCTTATTTCACAATAAGTTGCCTATGACACCTAAAGATTTTGACTGGATTTAACATTATATTATTCACTTTTTTCTCCTTTTAATCTATTTTTATTTCAATGCCAAGATTATCCTAGCATATGCCTTTCACACTCTCTTAATAAGCTTCTATAAGGCATTAACAATTCTTGCACAATGATCTCTATATGCATGCTAGCACCTACTGTTTATTGCTGTTTCTTGGATTAATTCCTATATTTCATATTACTTTTCCTGTTACAGAACTATTTTAAAATATTAATGTTTCATTCAAATGCCACTCTGTTACAGCTACTTAACACAAGTGCCTCCCGAACTTAATAGGGAGGGACATGTTTTTTTCTGTTCAGCTTGTTCTGAAAGAAAGAGAAGCATAAAACTTGCTACTATCTTTTTTTTCTGTGTGAAATTTGATGGGTGTCAGTCCAGAGAACACTCTGTCTTTCAAAGAACAGGCACATTTGGGAATTGACAAAGTTTTTTACAAGCAATGGCATTTGCCAAAGTACAAGTGTGTCTGGAGATACTTGGAAAATTTCCAGATGTCCTCGCTTTTTAATAAAACCACATTTTTGAGTACTGTAGATGTGAGAAATGCATAGCCATAATGAAGGTGCTGCTATCCTTGCCTTCTCTGGGTTGTTCCTGCTTGGACCGCATGAGAAAGCCCAAGGATCACTGTGTCTTTCCTCAGTCTGCCCTGGCACTTGCCTGGAGTGGTGCTGTGATAAGTCCAGGCTTCTCTCTGTATTCAAGCGAAAACACTCCCACTTGCTACACATTAGCCTGACACTGACAGGCTGAAGATAAGGATCATTATAAGGCACATTCTGGTTTAGAAAAACACCAGTCACTTCTCTTGCCAGGACAAGTGTCCTTATGTGTCAATCCACCCCACTTCCAAAAGTGCTTTCTGGAACAGCCACGCAAATGCCTCTAATCAATCACATTTAATAGCGATGATTGAGGTATGGGCAGTGGAGACAAACCACTAATAACTATTGTTAGTCACAGCTTATTTTCTTCAGAGATGGAACCTGAAAGTGAAAATGATGAACCTATTTTTCCCATCCAGTCTAAGTGAAAAATCAAACAACAAACGAAACTCGGCATCCATAATGAATACCAAACTGTGTTTTGAAATTCTAATGATTTAAAGTGATATTACTAGTAATGTAAAGCAGAACATCTGTTTAACTGCATTGCTGAGACCCATCTGTCTAGATTTAAAGAGTAATCTCCTAAAAGCAAAGCCCTCAGTTCTCTGAAAAGGTTGCCAAGTTTTTAAGAGGTACGACAGGGTTATGTAATTTTTTTCCCAGAAAGTAACAAAGCTTTTTATCTTCTTTATCTTTAGTCTACATCCCATGCAAGACACCCAGCAGCAGCAAGCCAATGCCACCATGCTAAAGACAGACATGTTTGGGGCTTTATTCAGCTCTTTTTACTTCAGTTCAGTAGCTCAGAAGCACTTGCAAACTAAGTGTTGGTCAGTCAATCTAAAAGGCATTTTATTATCTCAGTGAATGAGCCCACTACTGCATTTGTGCTCCAGGAAAACATGACAGGAGTTAAATTTAAAAATACGAGCTTACAGTCCTCTCAGGAGCTACTGAGCCAAGATCTAGGCTTGTGTAGACCAGGGACATTGCAAAGTGAAAGGTGGATGAGAGCTCTTACTCCTCTACTAGTGCCTTTCTCTGTGCAGCAAGACTGTGGTGCTTCTGCAGGAGAGCAAACTTTGACATTTTCTGTCTCCACAGGTGTCTGAGGAGCAGCACTGTCCCAGCACATCCTGTCCCAGGAGGCAAGGAGCACAGTGTCTCCTGATGTGCTGTCTTCTATGCACTGTTTAGCTTCACTCTACTGAGATCCCCTGTGGAGTTCCCCAAACCAAACTTCGTGGGCTGTCCCTCCTGAGACAGAGAATGGGCTGAATATGCAATGGCAGATGACTATTGTGAAAAGAGGGGACCTTTGGCAGGAGCCACATATTGATTGCTCTGTTGCTGGCACTGCAACGGGGAGGGACCTCCAATCTCTGCATAGACCCACATGTGTCCCACTGAGATCTGAGCAAATGCAGTCTTGGTGTCACAGTGGGCTGATCTCTCAGAGAAAGGTGAGTTCTTCAGTGAGCAATATTGTCAGGTTCTACCTCTGATGCCAGCATGGAGAGATCACCCAAAAGTTTTAGTTGTGTCATATTTTATTTAAGCATGTTTCCAAGGAGACCTGTTGGTGTAATGGTGCTCTACAGGCTTTGTAGGACACAGCAGGGGACCTCAGCTAGGAAGATTTCCAACTGTTTGATCACCCAGCCATGAAGACCTTTTAGACCTTTAGACCAGAGTTTGCAGTCAGTGAGGTACAGCTGCTGCTGTGAGAGCTTTTGAAACAAGCTGCTAATAAGCACGGTTTTCATCTCAGAGAAAAGTCATTTTAATGCATCTCTGCACCCAGCTGTCCCCTTGAAATCCCTGTGCATCGTGGGGAGATCAAATGACCTTATCCATATTGGAAGAGAAATTGTCAAAGAAAACAGAACCAGGCACTCATTCTCTTTCTCATTTGCCATCTCCAACTCTCTCCCCCACTTGCAGAACTTTAACATGGAGCAAGAGGCCACTCAAATGGAGATTTTCCAAAAGAGAAAGTCAGATAAACCAGAGCAGTAATGCTGCTTTCCCCTAGCCTCTCCAGAAACTGTCTCCATGTGGATGGGGCTGGTTTATTCCTGGAAAAATGGAGGTTCAAAAGAGGCAGTTCAGATTGTTTGTCTGACTTCATCAGATCAGCATTTTAATCATAGGGAAAGGTCAGGTGGTCTATTCTCCCTCCTCCCTTCCTTTGAAGTGAGACAGGTGGGCATTCACCATGCCAAGCAAACTGCTTGTGGGAGCATCTCTCTCTCCCTGTCAATCTCCTTCTTGCCAGGTTAATCCTGAGTGAAATGGAGGGCCAGTTGTACCTTCACTGTAAATCCACTGCTTTGGCCTTTCAGCAGGAATCCCACAGAACTCACAGAGGATGGCAGGCAACGATAGGCATTGCTCTGACTTCACCCAGGCTGCATGAGTGTCATCTGCCCAGAGAGCAAGTTGTTCCACCCTTTGATTTGGGAAACAATGTGAGCTAAGATTCCCTTTGCCCTAACTTGACAGATAAACCTTATCTCCATTTACTGTCCAAATGAAGAAAGCTGGAGGCACAGACATTAGATGAGTTTGATGGAGTTTATAACAGTCCTGAAATAAAGCCCAGGACTCCTGCTTTATCCATCAATACAGCATCACCCTCTCTTTTGAAAGCAAGGGAATAGGTAGCGGAAAGTGCAGTGAGCAGATGGGCCTAGGGGAGAAGAGTCTGTCTCAGTTTACTTCAGGGATCAAATTCCCACTGGGCTCAGTGGGAAGCTTCTGCCTGTAAATTACACCAAAAATTAATGTGCATAAAAGGTTTTCTCAGAAGTTGATGGCAGTAAAACACAATGCTGTTGTGCTTCCATGTCAGAAAAAAAAAGAAAAAAAAAGTGTGTTTCAGTTTCAAAGCACCCCTTTGAAAGGCAGAAAAAAAAATCCAAGATTTCTTTGGTAGAGTAGTTATTTCTCCCACAGGACTTCTGTGTTAGAATTACTCAATTTTCTAATAAGAATCATCATGAAAGCTTTGCTGTTCTCATTAATTCCACCTCAACCTACATCACCTTTTGAAAATAAGGCTGTGTTCTTCCAGAAGAACAGACCATGAGGAGAAAAAAACCATTCTTGTTCTCTAAACTGCTTAAGGGAAGGAGGGTTAGCTTTACCCATGGAATTTCTTATCAAGCAGATGTTTTTCTATTAATCAATAGCTGGTCTAAAGCATTATTTCTCTGTTTTGTAGCTTTGTAGTGCCTGTGGGCAGAAGAATCTCTACTATGTTACCTTTGCCCTCTCTAGAAGACATCTCATGAGATCAATGACGAAGTCTTGATTTCTCAGTCCTTGATTTCTGAGACCTTGATTTCTGTATAGTGTGGTAGGTCACCACTCAGTAAAACAAAAGTCCTAACAGCACACAGATCAAAAGGAAATACTATGTCATGGAAATAAATGTCTCCATCAACCTCTGGAGGCAAATAACCAGACTTGCCTTTATTTTAAGAGGCGTTCTTCATGACATTAGATTTTTCTTCCCAAAACTGTACTAAGGTAAATTGTTTTCCCTGTACAAAAAGGGAAAAAAATTATCCAGTTCTTGGAGACTTGAATGCACCTAGACTATACTTAAGTCAACTTCTCATAAAGATGAAACAATTGGGAAAAAAAAGGAGGCTTTTAATAACAGAAGATGTCTACAAATATTTTAGGTGGTTTGGACTCATGTTCTTGCTTCAGAATCATCTCAAATTAAACTGTCTTTTGTGAAAATAAACTGCCTCCTCTGAAGCAGCATCACAGTAGTGCTTCCTGTGGCACACAAAGTTTCCAGGATTGCAGGCACTGGTGACCCACCAGCGTCAACTGGGCTGGACAATGCAGTTGTGAAAGAACCTACACATTGCCGGGGGAGGTTTAGGTTTAGGTTGGATATTAGGCAGAAATTCTTTACAGAGAGGGTAATCAAGCATTGGAATGGGCTGCCCAGGGAGGTGGTGGATTCTCTGTCCCTGGAGGTATTTAAGAAGAGACTGGATGTGGCACTTAGTGCCATGGTCTAGTAACTGTGGTGGAAGTGGATCAGGGGTTGGACTTGATGATCTCAGAGGTCCTTTCCAACCCATCTGATTCTATGATTGTTCCTCCCTAACACTCATTTCCTCACCTCCTGCTGCAAACTTGGTTTTGCCCATAGAGAGAAGGGAGGCTGTCTGGTGAGACTGCTCTGTACTGCTCCTGGTCTCCTTGGAGAAGGTTGTAGCTCCCTCTCACGGAGAGTCTCACCAATTTCTGGGCCCATTCTGGCCTCACAGTTCCCTGGGGAGCGAAATCAGCCTGCTTGTCCAGGAATCACAGCTCCTCAGCCCGGCATGCAGAGCAGCCCCACTGATGGATCAGCAGTTCCATCCTACAGCCCATTGGGCCCTATGGGCAAACAGGTGCAAATAGACTGTCCGTGAGACAAGTGCTTATTAAAAGAACAGGGAAAGGCAGGAGGGAATTATTTTCCATCCTGGTATGGTCAGAAGAACATAGTCACGAGGCTGGAGTCTGGCAGAGCCCAACAACATACGTGGGCACATGGTATGTGCATGGATTTAGGGTTTTCAAAGCCTGAGGTTCTCAGGTGCACACACACCAACCCCGACATTCGCAGGGAAGGGACACCTCTGCTCAGGATCATGGCTTGTTCCATGAGGAGCTACCAGCAAACACTGCTTTTCTGCTGTATTCCCACTGACTCTTCTTGGGGCTCTGAGGAAAGAGGGGCTTTCACCCGCACTTTCAGAAGCTTAAATCCGCGCCCCCCCTCCCCCGCCCCAAATTTCATTGCAAGAGTAATGACGATACGAGCTGTGTTACCTATGCTGGCACAAACTGGAATGATCACACAGAGGCAGCATCTCTATGATAACAACAACTTCAGGAGCAATTTCCAACCCTGCTATCCCAGACCAAGGAACACAAAAACCCCTCCCCACCTTTTAAGCTCCCAGTATGTGTATGAAATTATCTTCTTTCTGTTAACATACATCAATAAAACCTCTGCTGGTGCGAGTAGTCACTGCTGGAGTTAACCATTATCAGTCCATATGTTTTTCAATACAACCAATTTTTTGTGCTTTTTGCTAAATGTAATATAATAAACTTTAATTCAAAGATGTCCATGAACAACATCTACTACCACAGACATTTATTTTCCTATTACAGATAAAGCCAGGAGGACTGGACAAATGCATTGGATGGAAAAATGTGTTGAAAAGATCTCTGAGCCATCATAACAAAATGCAGCATAATACACTGAAAATAAGATTATGCCACACAAAGAAACACAACCAACACCGATTCAAGCAAACACGTCTTGAAAAGATGTACGAAAACATCTTTTCATATATTTCACAGAGGGAAATTATTGGAACCTGAAAATAGGAAACGGTGGAAGTTTTCCATTGACATAAAAATAGTGACGTAATGTATAAATACATCTGTAGGCACACAAAACACCTAGGGAGGTTAGATAACCACAAACAATTGTTCTCAGCTTACAAACAGATAGGCAGGTGCATTTGAATATATTGTTATACTGTATGTAAAAGATAAGTAGTTTAAACAAATGCATATACCTCCTTCCATAATGTGGTTTAATGTGTGTTTGTGTCTATAATGCAGCAGTTGTACAAAAATATACAATATTAAGCTGCTTGACATGGTATAATGTGCCATTATATTACATCCAAATAGTCTTAAGTTAAACAGCTTGGCCGTAAGCACAAAGTCAGGCCCTCAGCAGCTAAGAAGCACCAGTTTTAAAGCAATCCTGATATTTCATTTGGTCCCCTGGAGTAACTGCATTTTTTAATTTCAAGATGACAACTTGTTTTATTTCACAAAACCTCTGCTTCAGGATGAGCAGTGCCTGCTGCCTGGAAAATCACCCCATATAGCATTTTGTCCTCATCATTTAGCATGTGGTTCTGTGCATTATTTATTGTGCAGAATCCAAGCCCTGCACTGAAAACTAATTATTAACTTACTTCTCAATATTTTTTACTGTGTTGTCACCAGAACTTCAGATATTTTTTTTCCCAATGTTCACTGCCTGATTTCTCAAACACTGATGTGAGGCATGGTGGGATTATTCACCATGTTCCACACGATTAACTCAGATGAAAAGGGTTATAATCCATTTTTCCAGATCCGCATTCAACTGATTCAGCAACATGGCTATCCTGTCACATTTGCATTGCTGCAGGGAGGGAGAAAGGGCTCTCCAGGAACATTCATGGCAGTCTCATTTGTCCTCAAAGCACAAGCCATCCTAGCCAAGGATGAGGGACAGCAGAAGACAGACTGAACCCCACTTTCCCTGTCTGCCATGGGAAGTTCTGCTGAGACTCAGACTGTGACACACTCTTTTGCTCAGCTCAGCCATCATTGCTGCTGCTCTGATCGGTCTCTGGGTATGTTTTTCACCCTGAGGTCCTGAATTCTCATTAATGCAGTCCCAGAAAATTCTGGATAGCCCAACTGGAGGCATTTTCAGAGGAGCTGGCAGTGTGCTCAGAGAAACAGCTGAGGCCAGCCCAGGGACAGGGAGTGCAATTCTCGTCCCAGCTCAGTCGGTGGAAGGGTTTCAGCAGAGTCCAAGACCTGTCTCAGCTTCCTCTGAGGGCTTTTAGTGCTCTGCGCTGATTCCCAAGAGTCACAAACCTCAGTATTTCTTCTGTGGCCTGCCAGGAATTTGAGATTAATGCATAGATATTAGCCTTCTTTGTCCTGTCTTGCTTAGCAGAGCCCCATCGTGGTCAGTCAAGGATTGTAGGGGAAAGCTCTGGGTTACCTTCAGGTTCTCCTTGGACAGGGAGGAGATGGCAGTTGAGGTGGAAAGAACAAGCAGCGACCCTGAAAGCTGGAGTGGGGGCTGCATTACCTCTATAGGATTGTTTGTAGAGAAGCATTCCTTTTCTTCCTCAGTTAAAGCAGAAAACAGGCTCATGCAGCCCAAGTGGCAATGGCTGTAGCGACACAAAAAAGCTGCTGGAACATCCAGTGTTTCCCCCTGGACTCTACAGACAAGTGGTCTCCCTGTCGTAACTGCACTTCTGATGCTCCAAAGGTAGAATATTTTTTGTAGGGGGATACTAAGTCAGCTTCTGCTTGCTTTATGTACAACAGTCTCAGTAAAACTCAGTTAATGAACCATATAAAAATCGCCATCTGGTTTTGAGTTGATTTTTGTTCCCTCTAAGGCTATTCCACTAAATCCTGCATGCCAAGCCGCCTCCCAAAAACACAGAGCCAAACTTTGAGCTCCTCCATCCCCAGACCAAACCAATGGGCATTCTGCTTGCTGAGAAGTTCCTGGGATTTTTTACATTTATGTTTTCTCAAAGCCGGGAATCTCAGCAGCTCTGCTGACAAAGTTAAGTGCAAGGATGCAAAGGAGACAAAAGCATTTTGCAAAATGCATTTCTGTTCATTGCCACTGGAGCAGCACAGATATCTTCCCACTTGTCCTAAGGATAACAATAGCTCTGCCTTGTCAGCCAGCCAGCACAACAGCTCGGAAGAGGCAGCGCAAAGGAGCCGAGAGGTTCAAGTGAGCAAACAACAGCTCCTGTATCTGTTCTGCTGGACACTGTGGCCACTCAGAGACCAATCCCTTTACACAAACAACATCCACCATTGATACATAAGATTTTCACCTCTTTCCTGTCAAACCGTAGCGTTTGGGAACCTGTGAAGTCCAATGTAGTAGGACACAGTTTGAGCCAAAGATCTGCCAACGGCCCCAGGGGTTGCCAGCTTTGCAGAATATGTGAACAGCGACTGTGGCTTTGGGAAACATGTGAAAACCATGCCAAGAGCCAACAGGAAATCTGGGACTCCTCAGGCAACACGATGTACTCTGCCATGGAATAAGGAAATATTCTCAGGGGCAACTAAGGCACGCTCGCTTCTGGGCCTGGGCAGTGAGGAAGAGAGCAAGGAGAAAGGAGGGGAAGGATCAAAATGCCTCTAATTTGTCTAAATTGTTAGTGGGTAGAGTGAGAAGAGGGCCAGGACAACCGGGAGGGGGAACTAGAATACTCTGCAGTCTCAAGGGATTCAGTAGTCTAGGTCACAATGAAAGACACTGTCTCCAGTTTCCTATTATTCTTCTTAGCAACTACCAGGTTTTTTTAACTAATACCCAGATACCTCCTCCTCTCATTAAAATAAACAAGAGATTTAGTCCCAAATCTCTCTGGGATTTTGCAGTGCGGAGGCTAGTCAAAAACCATAAACAGGGAAGGTATTTATTTCTGCCATACTGTGACCAGGAAGCAGGACGACAAATGGCAACCAGCCCAGTCTTCATCTGCACTGTCCGTGTATGAAAGACAGAGCAGGGCTGGATGAGAGGTGAGGAACTCGATGTCATTCAGCAAGAGATGGGAACAGAAACAGGTAACACTATCCAAGCCAGAGGGATGGGAGGTGATAATTGCAGGAGCACGTTGGAGGGAGAGAATCAAGAAGACACAGCAGAGAAGAAAGTAGCAGGGTTAGAGGCAAAATGAGAAATGACAGTAAAATCCTCAGAGCTCAGCTCTGCCATACTGACACAAAACCTGTGAGACAGAGAGAAGGTTTTCTTAAATCTGAAATTCACATTTTAAAGCTGCACATTGTAAGCAGTGAAGCACTTTTTACCTAGAGATCTGAAATGTCACATCTTCCCTGCAGTGACATTTTGGTGACAAAATGCAGCTGCGCTTTGAAAGGATTTTTTTCTATTCCCCTTGTCACTTTTCAGAACATCTGTAAAACGTTGCACTTCCAGGGGTTTGAGCTGCCTTCGGAGGATCACACTCCTTCGTAGCACTGGGAACAGTTCTGAAGAACTCAAAAAATATGTTTCTTTCCTTGACTAGAGCAGTTGCTCAGTTAGAAAATGCATGGTGTTCTGGTTTTGTTCTGCTTGATACTGTCCTTACCAAAGCGAGGCTGCGAGACAGGAGTAAAACTGTCTATGCCATTAGGAGATGGGGTAGATCCCTCCCTCAGCTGAAGGTGACAGACCCTATCTCATGGGGGGACATTGCTCCAACTTGGGAATAAGAAATCTGTGCCTGTGCTTGGAAGGGAGGTAGAATTTTAGTCCTGTGTGAGTAACTGAAGGAGAAAGGATGTTTTTATTCTGACGATAAAAAGTGGCTTGATGGATGAATGTTCCCTCATTCTTCACCGGAAAACTGTGTGCATACAAAGCAATATTATGTACTAACAGAAATGGAAAATACCCAGTAAAATCCTGCTGTATGCAGCAGACATGTTCTTCATGCCTAATAAGAGTATGAACCAGCACTGCCAATCCAGCACAACACAAAAACAAAGCAACCATGTTTTGGACAGCTGTTGCAGAAAATAACAAAGCATGGAGAGATGTTATTAGCAAACACAAACATCAACCAAAGTCATTATTTCCCAAGCCAGTGCTTTCCAACTGTGTCAAGTACAGGTCTTTTTTATCACCCGATTTTTGTAGCAGAAATAGGTGATAGAATTACAGAATTATGCTGGTAATTTTTTGGTGGAAGGTAGGGGAAGGAGGTGAATCAGAACAGGTAATTGTCATCAACCAGCTTACTTTCCGCCCTTCAGCATTCAAACCTCTGCATTAAATGGAAGATATAAAAAGAAAGCCTTTTGCTCTTCTCTAAGTTAATACAGAATTCTTGGAAACAAAGGTTTTGTACCAAGGTGAGATTTTGTAGTGCTGGGAATGAAGGCTGTGCTACCTTGTTGTTTTACCAATACCACCCATGCAGTGCTCCTAACTCTTTCTAGTCTAGCCCTCCACGTAGCTTTGTCAATGAATTGCATATGTGATTTTAAACTACAGCTTCCAATTTAATCCTGGGTTTTGTCCAGTTCTGTTCCCAGATTATGCAGAGAGCAACCAGGACTGTTAAAATTAGAGAGCATAAGAAAAACACAGATGTGCATTCAGCTCTCAATTATCCGAAGTAAGAGGGAAAGGACTATAACCCAGATACAGCAAAAACATGATCTAGTACAAAATATGAATTAAATAAGCTGTAACAACATAGGGCAGACAAGTTACACTGCCAAAACACAAAAGCACAGAAGGACAATTTTCTGCAGCATGCGAGTTTACCTGCAGAACTCACTGCCATGAGGTGCTACAGAGGGCAAACCAGGGTTTGATATGAGAAATAAAAGATTTTGATAGTTACATAAGCTTGAATAAATATGCCAAGGCTGATCAGCCCCCACAATTATAGTTTCAAAGCCAATTGCGTATCATCAGGTTTTATAACCTCCTCTACACACTTGCAGCTGGTTACAGGAAGCTTCTGAGACACAGGCCTGGGAGACCTGAATCCTTGAGCTGATCCAGGTGGGTCAGTCTGTTTTGCACACATTTTCTGCATCTGCAATATCTGAGGCTTTGACAATACATGTAGCAGTCAAAGGATGCTACTGCCTCAGACATGAAACTCCTGTCCCCATGGGACTCTGAGCCATGCGAGCACACAGGGCCCTGAGCAGGGCACCTGGGAAGTAAAGGCAGCTGGCATCTCACCATGACTGTCTAAGAGCTGCTTTTATGCAAGCAGCTTGTCTTGGCAAAGCAGTTCCCGCCCACCCCTCATGACAAAATGAGGCTCATGAAAGCACAGGTTCCCTCCCAAACACACTCCCCATTTCATAGGGTAGCTCATGCTTCAGCCTAGGCATCTTCTCCTGCAAAGCCAGGAGGAGTGCATCCATGCTAGGGGAAATAGAATGAAGAGGGCCACCTACAAAGATTCCTCTCCTTTATCCCACGGCCGGGCTTGTCCATCAGGTATGATCCTGGACTGGGACACTTCCCTTCCTTCTGGTCCTTGGGAGCATTCACGCAGCACACCCAACACCAGCACCTCACCCATCTCAGCCTCAAGAGTTTTTGTCACTTCCCAGTGAGTGCTTAAGAGTCCTGGTGCAGACAATCTGACAGGGAGGAACTTGCTACTTGCAGGCAGATCTGTTTACTCATCCCCCTCAGCCCTCGGACTCGCAGAGCTCACAGACTGACAGCGCTGTCAGGTCCCATTCATTGCTCAGTAGCCGATGCCTCACACCTCCTCACTCCCCTGCTGAACACAGCGAGACCTCGGGAGCCGAGGCTCTGCCCTCAGATGGGGCTCAGTGGTTGATGCATCGCAGTAATCACCAACACTCATCGCTGAATAGTGAAACTTCACTTCATAAAGGCTTTTTATGGACGAGGTGCAGGTCTGGGCTCCCGCACACTGATGCTTTTAGAGCCAAGCCAGATGGGCACTCTTACCAACAGCCTCAGCCCAACAGGTCCCTGCTGGTGAATTAGAGGAAAACAAGCCCAAGAGCCTCTCTTGTTAGTTCAAGCCATTCTTACCTGGAGGGTGGAGAGAAGGACTTGCAAGCCACTGGCTTCTTGTTCTGCCATGCTGCTCCCCACTCACACTCCCTCCTTCTAGCAGCAGACACAAAGCAGCTCGAAAGCGAAGCTGCCAACTTGCCTTGCTGCTGCCCCTGCGCCGTTTAAGAAATGAAGAAGCTAAACAGAGATCCCCAGACACATGCACACTGCTACCACCAATAATCACGGCAATGCAACTCTAGACCTCAGCAGGAGAGATAAATGTACCCTCTCCCTCCCAGCTCTCCCACTGTGTCGAGAAGATTAATTCCTATATAAAGAATCCGGGGGATTAAGTAAAGTGCCCAGGAAAGGTCTTGGTGCTTGATGTGTGGCAGGGGGAGTGTGGGGAGGGTGGCAATAGCAACAAGAAAGCAGAAGAGCTACAAACCTCAAAGAAAGCCAGGGAGAAGGGAGAGAGCGCGCTGGCTGCCTGACAGGCATTCCCAGCTGACCTGCTGATCCATTCCAGACCCTGCGTGGACTCGTCTCCGTTTGACTCCGTTCCAGTGAAACCGGAGACATGGAGAAGGTAGAGCGAGAGAGAGAGATGCCCTTGGTCTTAACGAGCGCTGACAACGAACGGAAGATACACCCGGCATGAGGGACAGGTGGGGCGGGTTCACCAAGGCTCGCAGAGGGTTTTTGGCTTCCAACCTCGATGATTGTCCCAAGTCACAGCTGCTATGGCCACAGGCAGTGCCCTGCAGGGCAGGGAGTGACCGCAGAGGGACATCTCATGTCTGCACAGCAAAGGCACCTCTTCAAGGCACAGTTTGGGGGAGAGTTTGCTCCAAGGGCCACTGTGGTGATTCACAGGTACCTATATCTGTATATAAGTGGATCCTGGTTCACTCCCGGGTGCACAAGACATGCTGTAGTACAGTTGTAGTTGCAGTTCAAATTCCTAGGAGGGCACAGAGTCCACTTTTAGCTTCAGCCGAATGATATCAAAGGACTTGGTAAACAAGAAGGAGCAGATAAAGAAGTTGAGTAGGGGGTTAGGTGAGGATTTTCCAGAAAAATATTTTCAATGTGAAAAGGTCAATTAGTCCTACCCAACATCTTTCTTAACACCAGAATGGCATTTTTGGTCCTGAGAGACATCACTCCAGGACGGTTAGAAGGCTGACAGTTGAGCTAATTGCTATTATGCAGAGGACAAAGATTAGATCTTGTCTTTCCAATCTGGGGACACAAATTTCAGTCTTTTACCTCTAGAATAAGCACTTTATTCTGGTATGTGTCTTTTTAGTCCTTCCAATAGGAGTTTTTCCCCTTTGAAAGAATAACTAAGGATTTTTGGAGCAGTAACACGAACCTTGGTCTCTGGGCACAAAGCAGATGCTTACAGAACTCAGTACCACACAAAACCATACCAAATAGACAGTGTGCACATACTGTCTTTTGCTGATGTCAGTATAAAACCCTGATCTTCTATGAAGCAGTTAAATGAAAAATAAAACACTCCACTCTTGGCCAAGGACTATTTTCATGTGATAAGCCTTCATTGATCAAGTGTTTTAGGAAAATAGTAAGACAAATCCTCCCCAACTCATCCCAGCAATGTGTGAACAAGTGTCACAAGCATGACATTCCTCGGTTTCTGTGTGTGCCAGCAGGGTCCCAGGGTGTCACTACCAAGTTGTAAAATAAACCAGATTAAAATACCTTTGTCCTAACTATGGAGACACATCAGTCCCTTCAGAGAGAATGCCATGAGGACCATTCATTGATGAACAAGATACTCTACAGATAACTAGGCAGATTAAGACAAGAAATTTCCTTTCCTATGGAAATTCAGGTTCAAGGGCCTTAGTTTTCTTAAAAACATGTTTTATTTCAATTTAAAAAAAAAATCTATTGCACTCCACGAAGTACCATATTTTAGATAGAGAGCTGGTGTTCAGCCATGAGAGCACTGAATTTTTGGCCATTTTGGGTGAGCTCTATCAGACATAGAGGAAGCTTCTAGAAGCTTCTCACAGAAGTCACACTTGTATCCACTCACTACCAAAACCTTGTCATGCAAACCCCATACAGCTTTGGGGATCCTTTCACATCAGCAGGACCTAATAACAGACCACAAATAAGGAGTGGAGAGCACCGAGGCAATGCAGGCACAGTGTCATCAAATGTGCTGGGTGGGAGGAAGGTGGGTAACGGGTTCTGAAAGCAGTGCCAACACACTATCTCTTTCGCAAATTAGTGCACTGACAGAAAACGACTTCAGAGCTAATTAGAAGCTGTTTAAAGAAGCTCTGCCACATTGTCGCTTCGCTCTCTTTCTTGTGACAATTGTACCTGTCACTAGAGCTGTGTGGAACTATTAGTTCCCGCTGTGTGGATTTTCAGAAGGCAGTGAGAGCTGATGGATGTAAGCAGGCAATGGCTGCAGGCAGCCTGGATGCCCTGATCCCCTCCCACATCACAGAACCTGATCCCGCAGCCCTCTTGCACCAGAATGGATCATAAACCACATGGTGATCACCCCTCCCTGTTGTATCATAAGGTATTGGGTGAGTATTTAGCTTTCTGCCCTACCTGCAACACAACATTGGCCTCTGTTATGACTCTGTAACAGATTCTCTGACACAGCGATCTGGTTCTTCCTCTCTGTGTGAAGAAGCTTTAGAAATAATTGCAAAAATTTCACTGCAAATAAGCCAACCCAAGAGGAAAGTAACACCAACATCAAAGGTTGGGGGGGAAAATTCTCTTATGTTCTTTAAATTTTTGGGGTAGTTGTCTTGGTTGTGCCCAGAGATTAAAAGAAAGCATCATACAAAAGAAAGCTCTGGAGACTTGAAAACAAGACACAATGAGTGATTAAAAAGTAAAACACTCATGCAAGACCCCAGCAGTGACAGTGATGTTCACATTGATCTACAGCGTACAGCAAAACCCCTTTGAAACCAAATTCTAAGCTATAAATCACAGAGGCTTCTAATTATTCACTATTCCCAAGCCATTTCTTCCAGATTTTGTTGAATTTGCAATGTTATTTTTGGTTTCTAAGAATAGGAGGTCCCCCACCTCAACAAGCTGAATAAGTTAGGAAACCTACACAGAGCTAAATGCCAGAATTAGAGCATACAGATTCTCCCTCTCCATTCATATTACACTGCCAACACAGTTTGAAGATTAGCTTGTTAGTTTATATCGATGTCGTCGTTGTTTCCCCTGTGCCCTTAGGATTATGTGATCCTTAAACAAAATGAAAATTAAACGCATGGCTCCAGCTTCCTACTAGTGCCAGAGTTAATGTTCTTGTGGGGAGGACAGAGGGGATTAGAAGCACAAAGGCAGGACTTCTGGGCTCTCTGCAGGTGCTGCACAGGCTCAGACCAGTAATTTTCTTTTCTTGTGCTCCAGGGCTCAGACACACAAACAAGTTAGAGATGCCATCTGATCTCCAGTAAATATGTGTACATACATTTAGCCCATAGCAAAGGGAAGATAATTCAGGATCATTTTACCTGCATTAAAAGAGCACTCAGTCCAATTATTTCACATTTTATGAGCATATACAGAAACCATTACCATGGATCAGCTGACACCAAGTAATACATTCACCACAGAAACTTGTTCCTGTGACTAAACGAATGTTTTCCCTACCTGTGAAAGTTTGAAGTTTTCCTCATGGAGATGTTGTACAGATATAGAATTGGCAAGCCTTCATCCAGAAGCATTTTTTTCAGCAATAGCATTGCATTAGAATTGTATAAGGTTAAAAATCTCCCTGGATGAGATAATCTGGAAATTTTCCTTGTGAACAGGGTGATGAGAGAAAGCCAAAAATCCTCTGCCGGGTATCTAGCAAACATAGTGTTATTGATCTAATATTGAATAAAAGTGGGAAGTCCATACAAGAATTTAACATATTTAAGTAACATTTTACTCTGTTATTATCACTTTTCCACTTATTCCATCACCTCCAAACCAGAATTCATCAGGTTCTTATCCACCCGCAGGAATGCATTTGAAAGTAATTTACAGGCTAAATCAAAATTAGCTCAAAGTCTTAAACTCTGGAAAAACAGCACCAAAATCAATATTAACAGAATAAAGTGACCAGCTACAGCCAAGCTTCACATTTCCTGTCCAGAGCCTATACCAACAAACTGCAGAACTCATTCAATTTTTGGACATTAGCATTAAATGAAGTCCAAACACCAAAATCAGCTTGGAAACCTGCGATTAACCTGAGGATATTTTCCTCCTTATTCTCAAAAAATTGACAGCATTTTTGCACTCACATTGCACACCTGGTTTCTAATAGGATTATTTCAATTTTTAAACCAGTGAGATAGATAAGAGAACAGCCAGGTTCTTTTAAAAATGGGAAGGAAAAAAAGTCTAATTGGATAAATTATTCATTCTGAAGCCAGCCCGAGTTTTATGAAATGCAATTGAAATATCACTGTGTAAAATACCCAGTTAACTGTCTATATTTCATTTATATTAAATAGAGGATAGACTTCCCCTGTCAAAATTATGTGTAGCCAAAAAATGTATATATTTCAATAAAGGGAGATTGCTTTTTCTATTTGGATGCTTTTCTCTCTAACAAACCCTTCATTTTCATTGTCTTTCGTTCAAGCACAATGCTTATCATAAGTGATTGCCAAAACAAATTTAATATATTTGAATGTGGAGGAGTGATGATCTTCCATTTGTGAATGACTCTGCAGAGTTTTACCCCTCTGAATAATGTCATGTTTTGTCCCCCCCCCGAAATAATTTACTCTTCCACAGAAGTAAAAGCGCTACAATCAAAGTGAAAACACAAGCCATGACACTGAAATTGATTTTCAGATGCTTCTGGAAGTGTCTCAAGGCTCCTGCAGCCCCTGGATGGGAAGATAACATCTTCTGGGTCACAGACAGACCACTTAAAACTGCTGGTGTTACTGGTTTAATGTGCAGCTGGTACTGCGGAGAGCACCGGGGGCAGAGAGGAGAACAGGCAGGCTTAGCCAGAGCTTTGTTTCTCTGGCAACATCCCTATCCATCCTGGCTTTCCTTTTGTTGCTGCACAGTGGCATGGCCTGGGGAGGGACTTTAGACAAGGGCATGTAGTGATAGGACAAGGGATAATGGCTTTAAACTGAAAAAGGGTAGGTTTAGGCTAGATTTAAGGAAGAAATTCTTCCCTATGAGGGTGGTGAGGCACTGGAGCAGATCGCCCAGAGAAGCTGTGGGTGCCCCACCCCTGGAATTGTTCAAGGCCAGGATGGAAGGGGCTTTGAGCAACCTGGTCTAGTAGGAGGTGTCCCTGCCCACGGCTGAGATATTGGAATTAGATATTTAAGGTCCCTTGCCACTCAAACCATTCTATGATTCTATGAAAAGCCAGTCATATCTTAAATACAAATACAAAACTTACCTTGAGGAAGATGTATTTAATCACTGAACTGCTGTGACAGGTTCCCACATTTTCCCTACAGAACCTCTTGCTGTGTTCTTCAATGCCTCAGATACAGCAGGTGGAAAATAGGTCCTCTTCTACTGAATGCCACAGGTATGTTTCAGTCAGCTCTATCTCTTGTGTTACTGATTGCACCCAGTCCCCTGGCAGAGGAGACACCTGATATTCCTGTGAATCTGTGAGACACAGGCAGGTAACCCCTCGCTGGGCTGCTGCATCTTCTGGCTGTGATAGAGCACACCCAGCATGAGGCTGACTATCCTGCCTCCGGCCAAATAGCCCATAACGCCACTCTCCTGTCGAAGGATAACAGTAGAGATGTACTAAAGCAGGGGAGAAGGATGAAATTATAGCAAAACAGTTAAATTAACAGCTTTGATGCTTTAATCTTCTTTGGCAGGTCCCTGGGCAGCAGAGCAAGGCAAAGCCCCCTTGTCCTGATGCTCAGTAAAGGTTTCTGCCGGACAAAATATACTCCCCATTTTTCCACATACATAACTATATCAAGCTTTCCTGTTGCTTAGGAAAGGAAACCATTCTTTTTCCTACCTTGACAACCTTTGTCACCTGTGTCATCAATTTTTTTCCTTCTTAAAATATCTGTTCTAATTTAGAAGTACGTGACACTCATATTACAAAAGCACAGACACAGGTGCAAGACAAGGAAGAATCTGGTTTGTTGAATATTTAAAGGAATGGACTTTATGCCAGCCAGACACAGAGGTACACAAAGCTTTCCCATTAGCAGAACAAATTGTGTTATATCTGTCTTTTCTGTTTGTCTCACGTTTAGCATCTCTGACACATATGGTATGCAAAGCTGCCAGAAAAAGAGGTGGCTCTGAAGGCTAAGAAAAAAGAAAAAGGAGAGAACTCAACAAATAAGCAATCTCATGGGTTAAGCAGTTTAATGAGCCCAGCAAATGGAGTAGAAGACGGAAAGGTGGGCTTTTACAGGTGATACTCTATCAGGACATAGAGAATCAACTCCAAAAGGGATTACCCACTGCAGTCTTTTTAGAAACCCACCTTGTTTTGCAGCACATCATCCTTTTTGTTTCACTTTGAGGTGTGATGAATATCAATCATCTTTCAGTTCAATACAGGAGTGAACTGGAAGAGCAAGACCACCCAAAAAAACACACAAAAGGCAGAGAAAAAGCAAGATGCAGGGTTACTGGCTTGCACAGATCCCTGAAGTCTTGTGATGCCGCACTAATAGCCATACTTAGTGCAATGCAAACTCTCTTGGCTAAGGAAATAGCTGAAGTGCATTTTCAAGGGATTTTGAAAGAGAAAGCACCTATGGAAACAAGAAAGCATTTTAGATCACTAGACCTCTAAACCTGACCTTCGCAGAAACAATAAGGGTAGAAGAATTCTTATCCTATTTCCCCTGGGTCCATCAGACCTGGGTTTCTCTAATGCTGGAACTGAATTCTCCAGATCTGGGGGAGTCTCAGTACATACACTGAGATTTGGCTAAGATTGAATTTGAATAATAGTTTTGACCTAATAAATTTATCAGCACTACAGAGGCCTTGGAAGGAACTGTCATCTTTGAGGGCTGCATGAGAAACTCAGTTGGAACGGAACATGGCTCATCACTTACAATACTTCATCATTAAGATCTTCTCTGTCCTGAATGATGAACAGTTCTCTTGCAATTAGGAATACGGCAAAATTTGAAACGCAGGGAAATTTGCACTGTGGGGAAGGAAATCCTCTCAGAGACAGAGAAGCTGTAAGACTAAGGGACAGCATTTGTCTACATCTTGCTTTGACTGATTGAAAGCAGGCGGGGCTCCTGGACACTTGGCTCTGGAAGCAGTTCAAGAGGATCTCTTAGGAGAAGAGTTCCTTCCGACTTTCCTCAGAAATAGGAATATGTATTCTCAGCCCTTTGGTGGTGCAGAACAGTAGCTTCTTGCAAACACTCCAAGAATGAAGCAGTCCGAAGGAGCCTGGTCCAGCTTCCCACATCCACCAACACCATGGAAACATCTACTACGGACATGCCCACAGATCCCATCTGTGGTTCCAGGTTCTGCTTCCTCTCGTCATCATGGGGCCTTTGTCCCTACTCTGATCTCACTTGCCTTCCTAGAGGAACCCCCGCAGACCTGCTGAAGAAGATGATTTGGTACAATTTCAGAGGAGTCTTCTTGTGGAAGCATAAACCCTGTGGAAATCATTCTGGGCAACAGCTATTTCTGGAAGCAATAGAGTTACTGAAGCTTGGCTTCCTATCAAATGCAGTTTCACAGCTGACCAGCTGTGGCTGAGAGCACAAGCTTTCCAACTGAAGTGCTTGGGGCAATCTTTTTGACACTTTCCTGGTCCACAGAGCCTCCAGAGTCTACTAGAAAGGCCTTTTCCTCATCAGTGGCACATAGCACATTTTTCACTTATACTCAAACATTATTTTCCCTAAAATCCTAGGAACTACATTATCTTTCGGATTTCTGCTTCTCTGTAAAACTCATTTTGGAAAACGAGCTTGTAAGTTTTTAGGGTGGGGGAACAAAATGAAAAAGGGCAAGATTTTATCAATCATGTTTCCAAAGGAAACTAAATTGAAGAACAGATGATAGAATAATAATCGTTCAATGCCCTTTTAACATAATCTCTGGACATATCAATAATGTGACCTACTGGTGCAGGTACATTCTGGGCCCCTCCTGCTCAGACCTATGGTGGTTTCTATGAACATGACACAATTTCCAACAATCCCCAGATTAGTCCTCTTGTACAAGCTGTGGCAGCTCATCCTTTTAGCTGTGGATGTGCCTGGTAGACTCCCTGGTGTGTCTATCAATAGCTCTTGACATGTGCAAAATGCAGTAAATATTAATCCATCAAGCCTCACAACTCCCTCTCAGGGAGTTAAACAATTTTTTTTTCCAGCTTACGCTTTGCAAAGCCGAGGAAGAGTCTCTCAAGGACACACACAGCATTGGTGGCAGAGGGAGGAGGACAATACAGGTCATGTTGCCCCCAGTGCCACCATGGGGAAACTTAAAAAGCAGTTAATACCCGGGATAGAAAGAAAAACCTTTGTCACCTCTTCAGCTGTTGTATTTTCCTCCCGAAAGTCAAAGAGGCTGTGGCCAGGTGCACATTTTTCAGCGTTTCAAGCAGGCAGCCCTTTTTACTGATGCCTGAGTGTTCATTTGAACATCTGCACCCTTTTGTCCTTTGGGCAGCATTTGACAAGCCTTTGGTTTGTCCCAGCAAGCTCATATGTGCATCTGCCTTGTTCTGGAGACAGGCTCAGTGAAATCATGAGGTTCTTTGACTCATTTCTAATGAAAACTTGCCTCAGAGACCAGCTTCAATTAAGAGTGGCCACAAAGGTTCATATCTCCATCTTTCTCACTGCAACGTTGAGCCAAGTGTTGATTGTTCCAGGGTGTGTCCCTGGGGCTGCCAGTGGGGCAGTGCTGGCATCAATAAGGACTTGGCCTCTCAGGTAGAAGTCAAAACCTTGTGAATACAGGCTTATCCTGGGGGAAGCAGGGAGACAAAGAGCCAGGCAGAGCCATAGGAAACAAACTGCCTCGCATCTTCATTATCGTAAGTGTTTCTTGTTCAGCTCATTACATGGAACTGGTTCTCCATGTATTTCCTCCAAAATTTGTTAGGGGAGGGGAGCCCTGTGGCTTGATATATCCACTTTGCCTCCCTCCTCTAACTGAAAACTCGTCAATCACTGCTGACTCTTTTTCAGTAAAACCTTCATTTCATTAAAATTTAATTATTGGTTTAATTAAAATAGGCAAGCAGCAGCGTGAGATGTGTATGTTTTTTTATGGCTGAAGGAGATTGTAAAGTCCTCATTCATTTCCCAAAGTAGCTTCCTCTAAAAATTGGGCTGCCTTTTTATAGGCCAATTCTCAATGCTGCTTTCAAATGGATCCCACAGCCATTCATATAGATTAATTCGGGCAGTGAATCAGATCCTGCTTATTGGCTGCCTTTCAGAACATACTAATGGTGCTCTGGGAGCCCTGTGGTAGAGCCCTGAGAGCTCATGGGTCTCTCCAAATGATTAATTAATCCTCATTCAGGCATTTTTCAGTTCCGTCTTAATTTATTCACATTGCAAAACAAATTTAGACTTGGTGAAATGGGCCAGATTGACAAGCCTTGTGTGACTGACAACTGCTCTGTTATTCCCACAGAAAGTGTAACAGGGGAAGGTTCTTCTATACAGCTGAAACTTGTGCTGTGAAGTGGGAGAGAACCTCAAAGGAAACTCAAAACCCACCTCTGAAACTGGTAACTAGAGGTGTGGCCCAGTCTAGGGCAACCTTTGGCCACAGCAAGATGTAGAGGCAAAATGTTATTATTTAAAAAAAAAACTAACAAAAACCAAACAAACAAACAAAACAAAAACAAACCACAGAACAAAACAAAATTACAGTGGGTCTTGTCTCTCCTCTCAATGGCTTCTCCAGCATCCCTGTCCCTTTATCCAGCGTCTCAGGAGCACATCTATACCCAATGAGAGGTCAGCACAAAGCAGAGAACACACAAAAACCTGGCTTGGGTCACCATACAAGGAAGTTTCCAGCTGTCCCATGGAAAAGCTGAGGAAGGGACAGTGACACACTGGAGTGGGTGGGTGTATTTCTAGGGCTAGAGAAGCACCATAGTTGGACTAGCATGAGGTATTTCTAGGGCTAGAGAAGCACCATAGTTGGACTAGCATGAGGTGTCTGAGTGCAGTTGCAGTTTCCCTGAGAAACAAGTCCATTAGTTGTTAATGATTCTCAAGTAGTAAAAGTGATTTTGACCTCACAACAGAGATGCGAATCTTTAGACTCTCTTAAATCCCAAACCATCTGGTCTTTGGATTTGTTTTAATCACTCTTCTCTTTGCACCAGTGAATTGAGTTTCAAAGAGCTGTGTAGCTCTTTATAAGTGCTGGTTACAGAATAATCACAACAAAAAGGTGAATATTGAAACTTTCAAATATTTTCAGCTCATGCTTCTAGGCAATGCCGGGCTGACTTCCCAGGGCTTCACAAACTTCAGATCTCTTCGGCCACAGTCCAGAAGGAAATGAGAGAAGTAGCCTTTCATTTTGAAGCAACCCTCCAGACACTTTCGCAAATACCTGCAATGACCTTCAGTTACCTAACCCTCTCCAGCAACACTAGCTGAGAATGCAAGTTAAGTACAGGGCTGGGAACAGAGTGTGCTGTTTCAAAAAGCTTTTACATCCCTTTGTACTTGCTGGAAATCTACTCTCATCATTTGTCATATTAAATATCTTCCTATATTTGCCTGAAGGTTGCGGATCTCTTTTTATAACAAAAAGCATAGATCAATCTGCAAGTAGAGGTCTAATGTTTAGCACTGTCACTGCTTTCCTGGGGAGTCTGGAATCACCTCAGAAAATCAGGTAGCAATGCTGGCACCCCTGTAACTTTCTCCTAAAGATAAGAGTATTGTATGATGGTGAAATGGAAGGACTTCTGCCTTCTTTTCTTCTCCATGTTGCTTGACTGAGCAACACCTCGTTACTCCCTGTCGTCAATGCTAAAATGATACCTGGCTCCATGGATCCTATTGGATGTTAATGAATACATTAATAGATCCATAGGTCTTATTCTAGTTATTTGATATAATAAAAACCAGCTACAGTTTAGAAAAAATATAAAAACAAATTGGCTACAGGTTTGAAGAAAAGACTTCTTACGGTATGAGAAAGGGTTTTGTATTGGTGTGCCTACAGGAGAAACAACACTGGGCCACACAGGCTTTCGTCTGAGACAGTATAACCACACAGAGGTGTTATGTTCAACCTGTTTGGGGGTCTCTTGTCTTCCTCAATAACATTAGACGCACATCACAAGGTCTTGTGAGACTTTGCAGCTTTGAGATCCTCAGCTGAAAGGAACCATGTAAGTGTGAACATAATTGTATCTTATTGAGGAATGCTGCTGTAATGAACAGTCTCTATTACCAACTGTCCAGCTGTAATATTTGTGTTTATGTCAGCACTTAAAAATCATTGATCTGCAATAAACTCGGTGTGGGGAAAAGAATCTGATCCAAAGGTCAGAGAAGAGTAATGCAATTTTTCCTTATCAGAGCCTTAGAGAGCAAAGCTGGAGAGCTCAGCCAGGGAAAGTGGGGCTGTACAAAGCTTCGCTGTTGTTCCCTTCCCCACTGCTAGAACAGTGCTCAGGGAGATGACTCAAGATCAAAGCTGCTTGCAGCAGCAGTCTGGTTGCAAGACTGATCATTGTTAATCTGCTTGGGCTGCCAGGCTGCAGGTAACCACCCGCTGTGGCATGTGCTGCCCTGCCAGTGCTGCACAGGCACTTTTCAAAGCAAGAATGAGCCTCCCCACAACCCTGTGTGTGGCAGCAGCAGGTTGAGCTCTGTGGATGTCTACTGACAGGTTTTGCTCCACACAGAGCCTTTGAATTACGAACTGCCTCATTCATTTTATCTGTGAACAGGAGGGTTGCTGAACAATGGGTATTAGGGAGAGCAGTAGCCCAGGTGGAGCCTGCCCAAGGCACACACCACTGAAGGCATAGTAGTGTAAAACTCTCTGAACGCAGGATGTTACACACTTTAGCCCCTGAATGTTTGTCTCTCCACAAAGGCAGACACAACATCTTAAGAGAAACCTGAAAATCTCCTCCTCAGGCAGCTCCCAATGTGTTCCCTTGCCCGTGAGTAGAAGTGACCATCCTGCCCCTCCAAACAATCTGGGATTCTCCTTTCTCCCCTCTCCTGCAAGGCAACTTCCCTGCTTGGCTCTTCTTCCTGCAGTGAGTGATCGAGGAATCTGGTCCTTGACTTCCCTGTCACCATGCATCCCAACTGCCCACTCAATATGACTGTGTCCTCCTGTCCCAGAAAGGACCTGGCACCACACATTCTATTCCTTTCTTCTATGACCTTTTTTCCTCTCACTTCCCCCATCCTTGTTCTTGAAGGCATTACAGCTACCTAGAAGGGATACCATCTCCCAGTAGCTGGGCACTTTGGAAATGGGATTTCTGGAGTAGTGTGCTCCTCCCATCTGATCTCCCTGGTCCATGCCTTGCCACCTCCCTTCCCTGTGGGCTGCAGGGAATTTGCACTGGGGCTCAGACAGAGGGGAGCAGAGCAGGAGGCAGGAACTGCTCGCTGGCTCTGTGGCAGTTTCAAGGTTGCTCAAGGGTGAGCAAATCTACACTCAGATGTGGAGGAACCAGCAAGTCCTCTCTGTATCTCCACTGGCAGGCTAAAAGTAACGAGATGACTGAAGTTGGTCTCTTGCTGGTCCTAGCTCACTACGGGGAAACTGAAAAAAAAAAAAAAAAAGAGAAAGTAGATTGACCATGCCCTTTCCACGCTCCGAGATCTGGGAGAAGAATAGATGATGCAAGGGCAGAGGGCTGGTGGTGATGAGAAACAGGGCTAACAGAGGGCACCAGAGCTGGCTTCAGTGATGAAGCACTAGTAAAACAGCCCAGTATCATCACCTGCCAGCTCCTGCCTTTAATCCTCCTGAGTCTGCACATCCATAATTGGGGACTTGTCTCTACCATCTAGGGCACTTGGCAGCCCGCAGCTCTCCTCCCTAGAAGCGAGATCTGTGATCAGATTAAAGCCCATTTCATGTTCCCCTGCTCAGGTCCTTGTCAGCTCACTGCTTCCCCTGATGTTTACCCAGGATGGCTGACTCATTTCCACATGAAGAGCTGACATTTCCCTCTCAAACCCAGCACAGGGGTCATGGGTTGCTGTGTTAAAGGGAAAAACTACAATGAAGAGATTTTTCTAATGATTGCATCAGATTACAAAGGGATGTAAATCACTGAGCAGTGTTTTTTGTAAGAAGCAGAGCAAGGTTACTTCAGGTAGTTCTCAAGAGCATTTCGATATCTCACACAATACGCCCACGTGCCAAAGCTCACACACATTCACACACACACACACAGGAGCAGGGCTGTCACTGGAATTATTTAGGAGAAGTTCATCCTGGCATGGGAAAGGAAGATGTTCTGATATTGAGGAGTGCCTCCACCCTGTGCTGCACCACAGAGCTCAGACCTGGTCTCCACAGGGTCACTTTTTGCTCTGTGCCTCTTTCTAACATCTGATAAACTGGGGTAATGTCCAATCTTGGCAAAGACAAGCATCAAAAATACAGCAAGTAAGGAGACAAAGAAGATATGGGACATATTACCATAAGCTAGGACCAGATTTATCTTCAGGTGTTATGGTTATTTACAGAAATGTCACTATAGACTTACAAAAACATCACCTGAGAAGCTGTGGATGCCCCATCCCTGGCAGTGTCCAAGGCCAGGTTGGATGGGGCTGTGAGCAACCTTATGTAGTGGAAGGTGTCCCTGCCCATGGCAGGGGGGGTTGGAACTAGATGATTTAAGTCCCTTCCAATCCAAACTATTCTGTGATTCTATGATTTAAGCTCAATTTTGTCAATTCCCTAATGAAACTGAGATGGTTCAAGGGAAGATGGGGAGAAAACAAACCAGTAAAAGGATATAGCAGAATTGTTTCTCTTTTGTGACAAGTGCTGGAGATGGTGTAAAAAAGGGTAAAAATTATCCTAGCCTGGAACAACCAGCAAAGACCTTACAGGTGTTACAGGCACTGCCTGCAACGCTCTTGATATAAAGATGGTGAATATATTTTGTCTGTCTCAATCTTTTCTGTGATTTTTGAAGAACCTTCTGTGAACCACCTGCTAAAGTCCTGCTTCAGAAAAAGTATGATACAAGTGAAAAGCATTTAAATGTGAACTGAAGCCCACTGAAATGCTCCAGAGGGGTCTCTACACAGTCCTGCTTCAGCCCTTTGTGTCTTGAATGCAGATACAGTGGGGACAGAGGAGGGGAGGACAGATGGGAACTGCCTCTCTGCCAGCCAGCAAACTGCCACCCAAATCAGGCAGCACAGTCAAGGAAAAAAAAAATAAAAAAAGAAAAAAAAGCAGGAGCCCATAATCATTTTATGATTCTAATTTAACTTTTATGAACATGTTTTGAGCTCCCCTAGTCAGACTCTGGTATTGATCTTTTCAGTATTGTTAACTCATAACCAGACCATATTTGAAGACATAAACTTTAAGAGGTATAATAAAGAAAAGCCAGACTGCACTGGCTTTATTCTTCTCAGCACAGGGACTGGGAGCTGTAAATCCTGCTGGAATCAGTGAAATTATGCAAGTGGAGATGAACTCCTGGCTGTGTCAATTTTTTAGATATTGGGCACCAACGACATCAGTCTTTATTTCTGCTTCAAAGTGGAATTGTCTTGGGATATAAAGCAATGGGAGAGTAAGAAGCTAAACAATGGAAAAGAACACTGACTTACTGACTTTTCTCTGTGTGCTTTTGAGAGATGGGCCAAATTGCATTATTTTGGCCCATCTCTGAACCAGCTGCAGATTCTCTCCAAATTACTCATTTCTTAGATTCAGGCTCCTCCTTCCAACTCCATTCTAAGCAGGAGCACTTAGATCTTGCAAATGCTTTAAGGGTGAGCTGACCTGAGCACTAGCACAGGATGATGGATCTCCTGGCTTTGCTGTACTGCGTGTCCACCCTTGTGTTTTAGGTCAGGGAGGTTCATGTAGCTTATTCTCTGCTTCTGACTGATAACATGAAAAACCTAAATAACAATGCTAATGGGATTTTTTTCTCTCCATGGTAACAATACAAGAAGTTTTTTCCAGCCTCTGTCTGCTTCTTGAAAAGAAAAGAACATGAAAATATATAATAGAAATAAATTAAATAAACATGGGACATATTTATTTCCTTGAGTTCCACGCTGCATAAGCAAGATGTGAAAGGTGTTCGCAGTTTGAGTAGCAGGCTGAAAAACCTGCAGTTGAGACTTAAAGAATTCCTCTGAGGCCTAACCTAGTATTTGAATTTACAGTGTAGGCTGGTAAACTGCCAAAGTTGAGTGTGAACCTGCATCTGTTTGCTGTTGGACTGAGTGGTCCTTGTGCAGACCTTACCCAACCACATCCTGCTGGGAACTGAACACTGAATCTCACAGATTAAAGGTGATGGTGAAGTCTCAAGAAGTTGGTGATGCTTTTTTTGTGAAAAACGATCCACAGCTCTCAGATTTGAGTTCTGAACAATGCCCTGATACAGGTGAGTTATTATAACTTCAGGACTTATTGCAAATACTTGAAATAGCACAATTCTCTTCCTGCTCAGCATCTCCAACCGCCTCCATGCCCTGCATCTCCCCAGGCTTAAGGTTGGAATACATCCCACAGCCCTAATTCTGCATTTTCCATGACTCACACAACCCAGCATCTCCACGTTGTCTCATTCCAGTTGGAATTAAAACACAAAGGGGCTCTTCAAAAAAATAAAAGGTTGTGAGGTGTGTCCTGCCAATAGATTGGAGGTAGCTCAGCGAAGAGCAACCGGAATAATCAGTGTACTCAAGGCAGTGACTTTTGAGGAAAGATTAACATTTCTAAAAATAGGCCACATGGGTAACTAATGACTAGTAGGGTCTGTGATAAATGCCCCTGTGTATTGAGGGGTATAAATAATCAAGGATGGAATTAAAGTATTTAGATGGCACAAAGGACAACTACCGAGTGCACTGTTAGGAGCGATGGTATTAAATAAGGAAAGTATGGGAAACAAAATAGGGACATCACCTTCTCTCTCCCTGACTGAACTCTGTTTAACCATGTCTGGAACTAAAGCCTACCGCAGTCCCTGGAAATTTCCCTCCAGCACAGCAGTACCCACTGCAAGAAGGTGACAATTCTAATTTACAATTATCTCATCAGGGTTTTCTTTAGAGGCACATGCAACCCACATGCCCACCTGACTGGGCATCCCTCAGTGGCCTGTCTGCCCTGCAAAACTGACAGGATCTGTTTGGAGCCAGATCCTGCTCTCCTTATCCAGAAGCAGCACCTCACTGCAGCTGGCAGAGTTACAGCAGAAGGGATCACCTGGATGTTTAGCGTGACCCAGTGTGTGACACACGGTCTTTCCATGCTGCATCTGCTTCCTTGGGTGAGACAGGTACATATATCACTGAACAGAATAAACACTGCCTTGCTGCTACTGTTTTTTCTGTGTGTCCTTAGAGTTTCCATGGTACCAGCACAAAATTACTACTGTGAGCTCTAGATTTGACTCAGAGGGAGAGGGATCTGCTTGTCCCTTCTTCACTCATTTCTCCCCATCCCTCAGGCACCCCCCCTCTCTGGAATGCATCCACACGTTTCTGTGCAAGGCAATTCCCTCTTGCATTGAGATCCATTCTGCAATTTTCTTTCACTGTTGGTGTATCACCAGACAAGGACTACGTGTTCGTGTTAAAAAAATTGTAGTAAGTTATTCTATCCTTCCAGGATAAGAGACCATGTACTTAAGTGAACACAGGAGCTATGCTATATTTTGGCTCTCTAAGGTTTTAACTGTCACTGCTCATGATAAACTAAAGAAACACACTCATATTTTTTGTGAAGAGCTGTTTGGAAAGCCATATCCAGAGTAATAAATGGTTCATTGTTAGACTAGCAGGGTATGTCTCGTGGAGGATTTACATGGTGCCTCTTAGTTCTGGTGCTGCTCAATATTTTCATTAATAACCTGAATGATAAAATAGAAGCTAAACTTATTAAATTTAGTCACAACATTTCTATTCAGAGCAACTAAATTTACTCTGGAGGACAGGCTTAAAATTCAGCACCGAAGAGATAAGCAGGGATGATCAACAATACAAATACAGAGTGGCGACAACTGGTTAAATAACTCTATGAAAGGGGATCTAGAGTTACCACTAAGCTGAAAAAGAGGTAAAATGCTGAGAAAGGGACAAACCATGCTGGGATACAAACAGCAGTAAGGTCTATGGGATGCATAAAACCAGCTTTGGGCTGGTGAGAACTTCAGCCCGTTATAGGCACCACATGGATGGGGTGAGAGCAGTGAAACATGACCTACAAAGAGCCAGTGAAGGAAATGGGGCTGCTTGACTCACAGAGAACAAGATGGCAAGAGAAAGAAAAACCTGCTGTCGTGCTCAGTACATAAGCTGGGAGGGGGATGAACAAGTGGCTGCGTGGTATTTAGTTGCCAGCTGGGGTTAAACCACAACTCTACTCTCAGTAACTCTGCTTGGTAGTCACCTTCATCTGTGCTTGAGACCCGACTGAAACTCGGGCTCCTCTTTCTGGTGAGATGACATTGGAGCTCAATCAGGAATTTTCGGGATGCTGGTTTGTTTTATTTGTACTGAGACGGTATTTATTTTATTTCATCTGACAGCTGTTTTAGACCATTTCACTCTGCTGGAAGCATGGTCAGGTCTGAAATGTGGGTTGTAAATAGCTGGGAAAACTGCACATTTAAGTCTTATTTTATGTGTAGCATCTTTTATTAATGTTACAACATTTATTGTATATTTTAAGTTATCATTGATTTTTATTAAAAGAATATTTTTTTATTGTATGTGCATGCTGCCAGCAAAATAAAATATTATGTTTTTCTCTCCTCAATACGAATTCTCATTAATCTTCTCTAAGTGCACAAGAAACTAAGAAGCCAGCTCTCTCAGTTCAAGGCAGCATCAATGCTTAAGCTCTATGACTGAGACACTGTCATGTATTCATTCCACCGGGATGCAGAAGAGCAGCTTAATTGCCTAAACCAGCATTTGTAAGGTGGGAGATGAGGCAACAAAACACTCCCCTGTGACTTATTACATCTGGGACTGATTAGTGCTGTTATTACACAATTAAGATTAAGAACAGAGGGATAAAATAGCCAGTAAGGACACGGAAGGATTTTTAAGGTGTGCAGGCAGCTGGGAGCTGTGGGTAAGGCCAGGCTTGGGAAAATAACTGCATTTTGCACTCAATCTCCTGATGCTTTCTCAAGTCAAGCTCTATTGGGTCTCAGTGATGATACAAAGGTTTTCCAGCAATATAGCAGTGCATGCTGAAGAGAACCCAGACCCCCCCAAGAAGCCTCATTCATTAAGAATTTTGCCAGCTAGCATAAGTAAATATGTAATGGGTACGATGGTTTTTGTTTGATTTTCAGCTAGATTGGGTAATGTACCTTTGAATTAATTGAGAGCTTCACTCTGACCTTGCATTAACGGGAGAGCAGACTACCAGGGTATGGTTGCTAATTAGACTGGAATGCAGGTAAACCAGATCTCAGACAGTTTTGGTTCTGGGCATTTTGATAAGACACCTGCAAGCATCAGCTATAGTAATAATGAAGCCATGACAGTGGGGTTAATGCAAACACGGCACAAATACAAATGAGTAAATGCTGTAACTGAAAATGGGGTATGAGAATGTATACAATTAAGGAAATCAGTATGTAAAGTAGACACATGGTGTATGAAAGAGCATATAGAGGTCTCTAAAACTCTTTTCCCTAAGACACTGGCATCAGCACTGTGGGATCACTGTGTCATGCCACACCAAGGACCTGTGAGTACATCAAAGACAGAACTGCCTGATTTTGTGTGTTGGAGCATTGCTTTGATTTCAATGATAAAGAAGGCTCCTTTACCTCTCTTTTACCTTCATCTTTTACCATGCAGGTGTGCAAAAATCAAAGTGCTAATTTCAGGTACTTGTTCATACACATGAGCCTGAGAAGGGAGACCAGATGCATCCAACCATTTGCAGTCATAACCATCTCCCTCAGCATCACCTCACACCAAGATGCTGGCAGTATCAGGACTGTGAGGGCCTAGCTGGGAACACCAGATCTAGGAGAAAACTACCTCCGTTTCCCTCTCAGAAAATCACCCTCAAAACAGTGGCTCATTTCTGAGCTTACCTTCTCGCAAGCACATCCCAGCACTCAGGGAGCATCCATCAAGGAGGGAGAGGTGCTGTTCCAGATGCCATCAAATGCTCCACAGAAGCAGGGCCCACCCTCCCTAAAAGTTTTGAGGCTCAATGGCTTTTTAGTCTTTTCCTAGTTGTCACAATTAAGGCCCCGTAATCAGCTGTTCAATTCTGCAATCAGCCCCAGCAATCAGCCTCCCGCCTCTGCTGCTGATGAATTCCTGGAAGGGACCTCAGTGTCAAGAAACTAATTGACCACTTTGTTAGAAAAACAACACAACAAAAAGAGGAGAGGGTAGAAGTGCATTTATGACCCCAGATTTGGGGGCTCTAGAAGGAGACTGGTACCTTGCTGATGCCTTCAAAGCTAGTCTGAATTTGCCAGCTGCTCGGTATTTGTTGTGAAAAAGGCCGTAGAAGTGTGCAGGCTCGTGTCACCCGAGAGACTGATCTGATCTAACTCTGCATCAGCATGAAATCGGGGGAGACTGGTGCGTGGGTTACTCTGGATGTTGTCACAGGTTATCATATGTGGTACTGAACTGTATCAAAATTACTGTCAGAACTCTCTCTCAATTCAACATTTGTTAAAGGAACCATCTCAGACAGTCAATTAATGGACAACTCTTTCTTTGTCTCTGGCAATTTAGGTTTGACAAGGTAAAAATAAATCTAGTGTTACTGAGGTCCTGTTAGATATTTATTGTATGTATTTTCATGGTTCTTAAAGTCCAAGATGTGAACTGGGTATCTGCTTTATATCCAAAAGAGAAAACAGACACTCAATGAAGGCCTTTTGCATATAAATCACACTGGCTTCACCAAATTACTCTTCATTTTACCCAGTCTTAACACACCCAGCTCACTTCTGGTGATTTCTTTGCCCAAAGCTCCATGACAGAGGCAGATGGGAAGCATCTGAGAGGCAGAGGGGCTTTGGTCCTGCTGTATTTCATCCAGATCGTGGCTGGAAATTGGCAGTGTTCCTGCCTGAGCAATCATCTCCACCTCAGAAATCACCTTTGAAAAGGGAACATTTGTTCTTGTGTTTCAGATGCATCACTCGTTTTGTTTATTGACCCATTAATTATGGTCTGTGTCTTTTGATGGTCAGGGCAGAGCAGCAAACTGGGATGATTGTTCCAGTGTGACTCTTGAGAGATAGAATTAGCAAAAGTGTTCAGGCCAGCCACTGTAACAAGGTTATAATGTAAAGCACTGAACAATTAGCTGGGAGATTTACCTCCCTGTCTTAAAAGCGTTTTTATTACTTAATCAATCACAAGCAATTTATAAACAAGGCTGAAGTTTTACATGGAGCCATAAACCTGTCTTATTTGCTTCAATGACAAAGCAGGAAAAACAGACTCGAAGTTTCAACAGACATTTGATCAATTAAAAAAAAAAAAAAAGCACAACTACCTCAAAAGAAGATAAATGATTTTTCAAAAGGAGGAAGGACTTCAGCAGAGGCTGAAGGAAAAGAAGTCCATCTGTCTGTTTATTTGCTAGTCTATAACATAACCCATTACAGTGGCTTGAAGTAGTAGCGTTGTAAAGTGAAAATGTGAATCATTTGAGGCAGAGACTTTGTTTGTCTGTGCATGCCTTCCTCAGGCTGGATTGCAGCTACTGAATGCCAGCACTGTGTAATTGCAAAATAAAAGTATTAAGAATGCTGAGTCGGCAACATCAGGTGTGCTCCAGATGCCCTTTTTGCTTTCAGAGCTTCTTACTCAGTGCTAGGACAGGGCTGCATTAAGAACCTGTTAGGTAGAGACAGGATACTCCAAGGAGAGCTTCTCCAAGCCACAGAGTGCCCAGACTCTCCTCATTTTCGCTTTTGATTTGTCATGTCACTAGAATGGGTTTCTGGCAGTAACTCAGAGGTAGGATTTCTGCAGACAGAAGCAGCTGACAATGGGGTGCACCACAGATGTACACAGAGATGCCCCAGTTTGAATCCTTCCTCAGCCACTGAGGCCAGGAGGCTGGTTTACATCCTTATTCCACCACTCTCCCAGCATAGACTGGTTGGACCAGTTAGATTTCCATGCTGGGCTGTTACCTTGATTATAGATGGAATCAGCCCTTGCTGGCTGAGTGTGTTTTAGTTGGTTTGGCAGAAATCCCAGTTCTGCCAGTCCCTCTACCTCTGACATTCAGTGTCTCGGCAATACTGCTGACTTCTGCGAAACTGGGGCACTGACACAGACATGAAAGTCCTGCTTTGGTGAGAGCTACTGAAGAGCTCTGCACCGCACTACATGCAAGAGGTGAACTGGAGCCTGAATTCACATCAGTTTGCAGTGATCTAATTGTTCCAGCATCAGCTTTTTCCTGCTTTTGACTGCTCTTATCTCACAGCTCCCAGTCTTGATTCTTCTGCCATTTCTCACCCCACCTGTCAGCTCTTGATTTACACCACTCCAAAGCAGAAATATACTGATTTGATTCAGAAGAGTGTTATTTCTATATGTCCCTTACTTCTAGTAACTACCTAAGAGGCAGATGGATGGAAAAGCAACGGGCTTTCTGATAGTGTGATTTTGGAGTAATAAACAGAAGTGGGTGCTCTTGTGTTTGCAGTGTTGTGAGTCGAAGGTAGGCTCACCTCAGAGAACAGGGGGAGCTTCACCCAACCCCACTTCACCACATTTGCAACTGAGGAGATACATAAATCCATGCTGCCCCCCATCCCAGAACAGCCACACCCCGCCATGGGGAACAACAGCCTTCCTCCTCCTAAGGGCAGTGACAGGACCTCAAAATGCCCCAACAGGCAATCACTTCTGCCCTGTATTCCTTGCAGGACCTCCCTTGTACCACCACCCACCTCAAACTTCGGACTCAGACCTTGCTTGGGTAGGTGATGACAACATGAAGCACCTCAGGGAGACACTTTGGACTTCACAGGTTTTCTCAAACTATCTGCCCCCCTTTTCAGGTTCATCTGTGCAGGAAGCAGCAGCAATTCTCTATAGCTCCATGGTGACAGAAAAGAAAAGCTGCCTAATGAATAGACCTGTTTCCAAGGCATTCCTGATTGAGATTTCCTCTCCTGAAGCCAGGTAGGAGTCTCCCATGTTGGATGGGCTCTTTGCAGTTGCAGTATCTCCATCGGCAGTGCTGTGGCTGAGCCCCCAGAGCCACTGGGGGACAGCAGGCTGAGCTGCAGGGTGGCATCGCTCCTGGGTCTCGCATTTCAAGACCTAGTAGGAACAAATGTGTCATCGCATCGTTCAGTGATTTAACATCTCTGGGTGTTTTTGACAAATAGGAGCTTCCTGGTTTCAATTCATACACTTTTATTGTAGATAATGAAAGTCAGATGCTTGCTAGTTCAGCCATGAGGTCTTGTGTAGCTGCAGCGCAGCTTTTGCCCAGAATCATAGGAAAAGTCTCCCCTGCACCTTTGGGATACAGATTCCTGCCCCATTCAGAGATTTAAGAATATATTTAGCTCAAGAAATATATAATAAAAATACAGCAAAATATTTTAAAATTAAGAGAGGAGGAAATGTTGATCTATCTGATCCTTCTCACCGTAACAGTCACAAATAATTGCTGCACATAGTTCCTTAAAGCTTATAAAGCATGGAATTATCACTGGATGATTTAGTGTCCCAACCCACCATACTTGCACAAAATAAATACTTGTAATTGGCAATGAAAATGCAGGATAGGTTTCATTGCATCCTGGCACTTATTATCAACATTATTTATTATTGATCAAGTACTGACAAATGCTTTCTATGTTCTACAAACATAAGGAGATAAAAACTCTGTCCCATTAAATATACAAACAGTGTTTAACTGAAGACCACCAAGAAACCCATTAAAGTCAATACCTATTTATCTTCTCAGGGGAGTATTCACAGACAGACTAATTTGGACATGTGAAATTCTCCTCTTGAAGGCCAGATACAATGTGCTGGAAAGGAGACTGTCCCCAAAACTGTTCTCCATCACAGCTTTTTCTTCTATGAGGGTGTGCTGGGATTTAACACAGAGAGGAAGAAAAAAAAAAGCAGGTGATGTGTAGCAACATCCAGATTCTGACAAATACTCTGGAAGACAAGGCAATGAGTGAAGACAACAGGACCTCAGTATCCAAGCAATCTGAAAAATATGCTTTACTGCTCCAAAAAGCTCTGGCTGCTCATGCCAAAGAGAGAAGTGTGGATATTGTTTCACGAGACTCTGAAAAGCTTCTGATGTATTCCTGTTCCAGAGCACACAGTAACTAATGGGTCCACAGCAGCTGTGGGAGGTTTCTTTTCAACTTTGTTCTAAATAACATCAGCTAACTAGAAATTCATAGCCAACACAGATTATTTAATTTCTTTATAATGTTGAGACTTTCTAGTGAGATCCACAGGAATGTTCAAATATGTGCTAAAAAGTGCTGTAAGAGTAAGATATTACAGCATCTCAGCATTTGAAGAGTCCAAATCTTCTGGACACTAAAAGCGAACTTTACTTCACTGAATATATCACAATACCCAGGAAAATATGAGGTGGATTTCACTGAATTTTCATGAACGCCTTTGACTTAGCCAACCCATTTCCTACACCGCTACTGCAAAGACTGGCTGGATCAGCAGAGGGTGAATTTTGCCATTGTGTGCTGCTTCCAGACGCACAGATCTTTGAGGCCTCTTCAGATTGCAGGTCTTGCATTTTACTTCTGCAGATGTTTAAAATTGCATGTGGGATGTGAAAAGAAATATTCCGTTTATTTATGTGCACCTGCACTTTGACATTTCCTGAGATACTGGAATCAGGCTGTGTGGCAGGTTTTATTTATTTCCACTTTTTTATAGGATAAATGTACCTTGTACGTTTCTCTGTTTCTAACCCCCAGACTGGCTTCAGCAGTGATGCACATCCATTTGGAGTCTTTCAAATGCTGAAATTTAGACACATTTACTTCCCATCCCACTTCTGCCATTTTTCTGAGTTGCAGGCCATTGATTAATACAATAAGCCTCATCAACTACAAATGCAGTAGAGCAGTTATTGAGCTAATCTATCTTATTTCTAAGCAGTTTTTTATCATGTAATTATTGTAATTACTTTGACAGACAAAAAACTTTAAGTACTGGGAGCTTTCTTCTCCACTCAAGCCAGAAATTAGCAAAAGAGCTTTTCTCTTGTTTATTTAAGCACCAGAAGAAGTATGGAATTTTCAAAAGAAAAAGAGGATATCACAAGTTTTACAGCTTCTGAACAAGGATTAGCTTTAAACTGTGGAAGAAGATGACTGAAATGAGGGGTAGTCAGAATAGCAGTTGCCGTATCTAGGATGGATATCTCATCTCCAACTTGTAAAGAGCAAATACAACCAGCGAATTTTGCTCTCAACTTTTATGAACTAAACTGGAGGGTGTTTTATGAGAGTGAGGGTGAAAACCAATGCTGTGGAAACTATTACAGAATCATAGAATCGTTTAAATTGGAAAAAAACTTTGAGTCCAACCATTAACCCAGCACTGCCAAGACCATCACTAAACCATGTCCCTAAGTGCCACATCTACACATCTTTTAAATATCTCCAGGAATGGTGAGTCCACCACTTCTCTGGGCATCCTGTTCCAATGCCTGACAACACTTCTGATGAAGAAATTTTTCCTAATATCCAGTATAAACCTTCTCAGGCTGTTTTGCTTATAATGTTTATAAGAGGCTAAACAGGAGATGGTAGAAAAAACAAATTCATACATGATGTTGCTCTTATTCAGCAGGATCCTTGGCAAACAATGTTTTTATTCTTTGGAACATAGTTTTATTTATTTGGGTTTTTTTAAATAAAGATTCTATATGAAATGTTCAGTTTTAATATTCTTCACTTTCACTTTTCCCTCAGTTTTCTTTTTCTGGTGTCTTTTCCCTCATGTTTCTTTTTTTTTTTTCCCCTGTTTATCGCAGAAAAAGAAGCTCAAAATAGGAATAAACAACACATATGGAAAGACTTAACTGACTCAAATATTCATATATAGAAGAAAGAAATTTAGATAGTTCAACAGATATTATCAACAAAAAATCCACTAGTTCTCCAGGAAGGGATTAACTATCAAATGTAAATAATGAGCACCCTTTGGCAAGTGTCTTCATACTTCTGCCCTTACCTCAAACATATCATAAACCTGCACAGCTGTGAAAAGCTCTCTGGGGACTGTCAGTTTAATTGCCAGAGCTTTTCTCCTCAATACCAGCTTTGCAAATGCTGTAAAATACGTGCCTGAAGCCTTTCTGTGCAGCGTTACTTTGCTCAGTGTTGCCAGGTGCTGAAGAACCACTTGGCTATTTCCAGCTCTGTGGTTCTGTGATCCACAATAAGGATTTGATCTTTTGCGACTTAAAAAGTCTCTGGGCTCCTCTTTCTGGGGTCCCCGAGGATGCAGGAATGCGTGATGTGGCTGGACATTGCCCCTCCACCCTCAGCACATGCTCGCCCTTGAGCTTATCAACGAGCCAGGACTGGAGTTTCTCATTACTAGTGAAAGGTAGTGGGGCATGGCAGGGGGGTTAGAACTAGAAGATCCTCAAAAGGACCCTTTGACCCAAACCATCCTGTGATTTTATGATGATGATTCCATGATCACACAATTCCCTGCATCTGCTCTGCAAAGCATCTGCTCCCTTCCAAATAGGTTCACAGTTTGATCTTCAGTCAACTTAATTCCACTCTTTTTCACTGTTCGACCCTTCTCGGCTCTTTGGCAAGGGCAGAGCAAAGCAAAGGAGCCAGATACTACAGGAGGAACAGCAGAAATACTCGGCGGCTTGCTGCCCTCCCTGACACCTGCTCTCTTGGAGGTACGTTTTACCCTATATATCATCTCTAAATGGGACAGGCATAGTTGTGCCCACATATTTCTGCCTTTCAGTGCCTGTTGCACCTGTAGAAATCATGCCTTTTATGCCATGGGGCTAGTTAGCCCAGCTAGCCAGTGGATAAGGGAGATCCTGGGAAAGCACACCCCGCACTCATAAATTAGGTGCCGGCAACTTTGGAAATTGGCCCTTGTCATCTCAGAGCACGTTCCCTTCCACACCATTGCTGCAGAGCTGTGATGGGATTCACCAGGGCAAGAAGCATTTCCAGGGACTCTGTGAGGCAGCACAAAATGCACATTGACGTACCTTGCGTAAAAAATATGAACTTTCAGTGTGCAGGAACTTGTTATGCCAACTTTGTCAGAGGTGGTTTCCTCTCCTTGCACCCTGCTAGACTTTCTTTCAGGGCAGGAGCTGTGATGTTCCTGCCACCTGGAAGGATCAGGCTCATCTCGCCCTGCCTCATCAGCTCTCCAGTTCTTTTCAACATTCATTTTAAAATTAGTTTTCCCTCTTCTCTTTGCATGTATCTCTTAATTTAGCTCATACTCTGTTATGAGTTTTCTGACTGAAATTTATTCACCAGACAATGCCTTTATGACTGCTTTGCCTCATTTAATTCTAAAAAATACTTTGCAATCCAGTTTCTCTAGAAGTCTCCTTACAAAATAACTTTTTGTTTTATGTTATGGGTAAAATCTGCAAAGCTCTTAGATTGCTGCACGCAGGACATTAATTCCAGTTTGTGAACGTACTTCTCTGGAATCCTGCAGCTCTGTAAGTGGAATTGCTTTGATGAGTAAACTGCTAAATCAACACTTGTCTCACTCCCTTTAAAAAATGATTAAATCAACCCTCCTTCACCTGCCACTGAAACAAACAGAAAACAGACGGATCCCTTGTTGTGACTCAACATTTTCAGCAGCTACCAAGTGCTGTCATGATTACTTTTTTTCTCTTCTGTGAATAGTTTTAAATTCACATTTTATGGCAGAAGTAATAGAGGTAAAATTTCCATTTTCTTCCCACTTTCATGTGTTTCTGCTACTTTAAAAGATTTCAGAAACCGCAGAAATGGATGGATTAGCTTTGAGAATGGGACAGAGGTGACAGATAAAGCTGGGTCACTGTGTAGCCCCAGCCTGCACAGATGGAATAGCACTGCTATCTGGTGGCTGCTCCATGACTCATGGAAAATGCCTTGGTTGTCTCGGGCCTCTATTTGGAGGCCAGGTATACATAGCACAGAGGTTTGCCACACAGCTGATCCCAGCAAAGAAGCCAAGGATTAGCCAGGCTGCTGAGCTTAAACTCACTTTGACTGACAGGCAAAAAAAGAAAGATTAAAAAAAAAAAAAAAAAAAAAGGCAAAGAGCAGTTGAGAAGGGAGAAATGGGGAGAATATTTTTGCCAGATTGCTGGGGGACATGGAAAGGTTTGCAAAAAGTTGTTTCCAACGTGACAGTTTCCTGATTGTCATCAGATTTCATTCTGCAAAAAATGAAACAGATAATACCAGCATGTCCCACTTGTAACAGTCACAGAATTGAAAGCTGTCATGTTGTTGCTCAAAACATGCTTTTGAAAAGAAAATGAATGTTTCTTTTGTTAAAAAAAATATTGTTTTAAAGAGCTGACATCTGAACTAAATGTTTCAATCGTGTTGAAATGTTACACTTTGACCACAATAGGAATGTGGGATGTGGAGAAGGTTCATTTAATACAGTATTTCCAGTCTTTTCAGTGCTATCTTAGTCTGGTGGCAAAATCAGATTAAAAAAAAAATAATTTTCAAGCAGAACACCAGGATCCCAGCCAGATTTTGTCAAGAAAGTAATTTGGAAGAGAACAGTTTAATTAGAAACAATGCAGACCATCAGAGCAATTTAGGTTTTGTCTGTACAGAAATGAGTCAGCCATGGGTTCTGGATCCAGAGGGATGCCCATGAGTGGGGCTCTTCCCAAGAAAAGAGCCTGTGGCCAGCCAAAAACATCCATCCAGGCTGAGGATCTGAAATTCTGTGTTGATGAGCAAAAGATGTGCCACAGAGAGATCTGGACCTGTGAGCTGAAGTTGTTAATTACAACAGACCCTCACCTCACCTTGAATTGGACCATCAGAATAAAAACTGGTGTTGGGTGAGGTGAAATGAAGCACCGAAATCCATTCTGCAGAGATTGCTCAGGGACATTCAGGCCCATCTAAAGGAAGCCTTGCTTTCTCCTTGACAGTTTAAAGACCAGCCGGGAACAACTGCGACTGTGACTTGCTGCTCTAAATATAGAATAACACAAATTATCACATGCTGACAGGCTTCAGTTCCATGGATGAGTCTGCCAGGAAGGCCTTGAAAGCATCTCCACTCGGCTGCCTGCAGATAAACCCACTGGGAATAACACAGTGAAACCAGTAATTTTCTTTATTCTGTAGACCAGCTCATCTCATGGTCTCCCTCGTCCCTCTTTAGTCAAACTCAGTCTACATGAGCACCCTACTCCTTCTGGTCACAATAGAGATGCTTTCTCATTGACATAACTCGATGGGGGAGAATTATACCCCTACATTAGACAATGCCTGATGTTTTTTATTGCAACAGCAATAAATCTGTGCCTGGCACTCTAGCGTGTACATAAATCTGGCCCTGCAGACCACCAGCCAATGTATTTTCCTACTTCTCACGCAATTAAAGGTGCCAAAGCTTTTTTCTCTCTTAAGTCACACTTCTGACAATTTTACTAAAACAGTATTAAGGAGAGAAAGAGTCAGCATCAGACCAGCAAGTTGTGAAATGTAACAGTGTTGAGATGTTTTGCTTTCATGCAATTAACCTTTTTAATGCAAATTTATTACAGCTTTGAAGAAAACCCAAACATTGTTGTGAATTTAAAAAAAAAAAAAAAAGACATTCATAGCAACTGTTACAAAAAAAGCACTTGAACCATTTCAATGCTATTCCTCAAAATATTAGTTGGGAGATTTGTAGTAAAATGATTTGTGTGATCTCTATGTACAAATTGTACCCATTGTCTGGAAAATCCTCCTTGTACTCAGCTCACCCATTACAAAAGAGGACTGTCATTATGATTCAGCAATGAGTAGACACATTTAGTCCTCAAAACCAGTAGAATTAGTCCTTTTCTCCTCTCTTCCTACAAAGCCAGGTCTAACTGAGATTTTCTCTGAAGGAGCACTAACTCAAAAGCTGTTAAAAGTACTTGAAAGACTCATCAAGCACCAGAGATGAGCAATGGGTTTTTTCATAGCTCTGGGGATTGGCAACTAGCTGTGGGACCAGCCAGAATAAAAGGAAACTGAGTTTCCTGTGGGTGTAGGGGACAAAAAAGGTGGTGATTTTAAAAAAAAAAAACACATCTGAAAAGCAGACTTTCAGAGATCAGAAGGACTCTGACCAAACACACAGTGACAAGCAAAACAGAGCAGGCAAATGCAGACAGGGTTTATCCTTCTGGAACAGGTTGGTTTGTATTCTACTCATAAAGTTACTGCTAACGCCTGGAAAATCCTGGGCTGTTTATTTTATTATCATGTGTCCCTGGAGATGTAACTGCAAACCTCGAGGGAGCGATTCATACCACCAAAGTCTTATCACCTGTCCAGATAATCACGGAAAAGAGAAAGGGCATTTCAGCTTGCCTAGGATACAAATTACACTCCAGAAGCGCTTATCTGTCACCAGTGGTTTATGGGGAGCCTGGGGCGATCACAGCAGAGTGGAGTGAATCTCCTCATCCCTGTGGACCACAGGGTAGAGCCGTGGGAAAGAGCAAGAGAATGCTCAAACCATGGGAGAGCAACTGGACCATGGGCCCTGTTTCCGTGATGGCAAAGGACCATCTGCCCAAAGTGTGTCACAGCAGAGCACTCCCAGACCTGTCTGGGATGCAGGATACACATCTTTGACTTACCATGGGCTGACCTTTTCCAATGTGAAATTATTCAGCCAGCAAACTTTCAACCAGCAACGTCAAAATCCCCTACCCAGAACGCAGCAAGCCCCAAAGGCTTTTTTCTCTCCTCATGGTGTTTCATCTCCTGAGAGAATCAGCATTACAACAGGGAACAGTTTATTCTGTTCCCTTGATCCTCTCCCTGCTGATGCCTCATATCCTTTACTTACATGGCTCCATTAATGCCTTGCTTTGAGCACATGAATGTGGGTATTTTGAGAATCTCCTTCACTCCAGGGACTGGGATAACTCCTTATTCAGGATGGAAAAGCACATAAACAGAATATTTAATGAAATGACTGAAAGCAGTCAGTTATACCTGAACAAAGAACTGCAAATGGCCCTGTAATGTGCTTTATACCTGCTTCTTCTCTCAGATTGCACTGCAGGCTATTTACAATTCACATTCCACATACCCCTGCATCTGAAATGTCGTCCTTTTTCACTTACTTGCTGATTAAGTGACAAAGTCTAATCTCAGCACAGCCTCCAAAGTCACATCAAACACAAATCTTCCCAGAGATAACTGAAAGAGCTGTTTTATTTATTTCCATTCTTTTGCAACTCCTTATTTGCATATTAGAGTGGCTATCGGGGAGAGAAAAGTCACGAATGCAAATCTGACATTCAGATGTCAGCTTCTCCATAAATAAGGTCAACTGTGATGAGGACACTTGCTAGTCTCCAGTTATAGGTGTCCTAATGCGTAAATAACGCTAATCAATTGCATCTGCCATAGAGCACAACTCATAAAGAAGATGTTAATCAAAACCAACCCAGCTGAAATTTGCCCCTCTTGCTGTTTCAAGGCCTTTTGATTCACAGGAGATTAAGACATTGACTTGAAAGCGGCTTGAATCACTGGTCTTATACAGATGGGCTCTGCCCATCCCTCCTGGATCAAAATGTGTCCCCTGTCACCTTCTCCCTTCCCCGGGCACCCTTCCCAGGCCAGAGCAAAGAGTGGCCTAATTTTACAAACTAGGGCAAACCCAGCTCAGGTTCCAGCCCAGGCGCTACCACCTGCAATTCAATCCCTGTGGAAAGAGGATCTTGGTCCTCTCCAAAGAGAACACTGGCTCCTGCTGTGAGGACAAGTTCTCTCAGCCCATCTTCAGGAGCTGACAGGGTAGATGAGACTTCAGTAAGTTTAGTGCCTGGAAGAGAGGGGCCAGCGTTTGACCTCTTGCTGTGTTTTCTCAGGCAAATAGCTCCCTGCAGGGCTGTACGCTTCAGATTGCACAGCACTTGTAGCTGGAGCTAATTGGTGACTCCTTTTTATCACCTCTCCAGTGTCATCTGGATAAACTGGCTCTATCACTCTACAGCCTCAGAAATGTGAGTAGGGTAACAGACTGAAGATGAGACCACAGGGCTGGCTGCCAAAGGCTTCTGGGGCTTGTCCTTCAGGCATCTTGGTTCCTCGCTAATACTTTTATCCTTTCCCCTCATAAATCTCTGTTTGGATCAGGTTGGTATTTTTTGCTTTTTTTAGAGCAGTGCCATGGCATTTCCCCAAGTTGGAACCCCTGGTGCAACCTCCAAACAGAAAGCGAAAGGCTCTCACGACCAACAAGGCAATAGTGGTGCAGGCAGCAACATGCATGGGAGCTGCTGAACACCTGGGCTCCTTACCTGCTTTTGCCTTGGCTTTCAGAGGAACCCAGTTAAGCATTTTATGCCTCAGTGTCTCAGGAACAGCTTGCAACCATCTTCGTCAAATACGTGAAAGCTTTGTGTATAGAAAATACACAGCAGCAAGGACTCGCTAAAATCTGGATGCGATATTTTGTCTTTCTCAGATCAGGGCAATAAAGTACCGATGCAAAGAGAAAGGCAGCAACAGTTAACACTACGAAAGAATTGACTTCCATCTGGTACAATAACTTCCTTTGGGCTTTTCTCCAGCTCTACCTCAATAATCTCCCTTTTATTACCCTTTATATGAGTTTCAAATTCCCTGGCTGCAGAGGCTGGCAGAGAGGGAGGTGGAGCTGCTCTTCTGAGACAACTCTCTTGGCTTTCTCTGACCTGATGACTGTAAGCCGGAGCTCAGAGAAAAAGCTGTGGTGAGAAATGTGGGCAAAGAGCAAGCCAAAAAAGCCCGATGCTCTCCAACCTCCGTGTTCCTCCGTGTAGTAGCAACATGCACCCATAAGCCTGGAGTTACCCAAATGCATTTGTTGGGGCTACTCTGGGGTTGAAGAGGAAGATTAGCAAGTGGGAGAGTAGAGGGCAAAGGAAAGGCAGGAGCTACCTGCAGCTGAATGCAAATGCTAAGCACTTGCAAAGCTTTGTTTACAAGCAGAATGAAAAAAAGCTGTGGATTAAAACAAGTCTTTGGAGTTGCAAGAGAGCAGCACCGCTGTGAAAGCCGGTGGCTCCCATCAGCATGAGCCTTCCAGCCTTTTCCTGGCCTCACCAGTAAGGTGTTTATTTACAGTTTCTTAAGAGGACAGAGCTGAGAAATGTCTGGATAGGGAAGGAGTGGTCACAGGGAATGGCAGAAATTTCCTCTCTTTTTTAAGAAGCACCAGTGAGCTGTGAACCCTGGAGCATCAGGCATCTTTGCTTCCCTCTAAGGGCTTCCCCCAGCACTCATGCAAAACAATCTGTTGAGTTGCCCCTCCTGCCTGGGAGAGCATCTTTCCCTCCATACAATTGGACATGTACAGTGCTCAAGTAAAAACAAGACCAAACCTTGATGAAGTTGCTGCATCACCACCAGAGCTTGCATTACTGATTAGTGCAAACGACTGGGAATTGGTTTTAAGACCTTTTTTCTTCAAGCTAGCAGATAACCATTCAGATAGGTCAATGATTTCAGTCCCTAAGACCTTTCTTCATTACTACATTTAATAAAAAGTATTTAAAATCCTCACATCCATCAGCCTAAAAACAATAGAGGAACAGCTCACACTCAGGCAGCAAAGTTTGGCTCTGAGGGTTGCCTGTGACCTCAGTCTCTTGCTTTATTCTGGGGATTTTCTTATTAACAGGAATTCAGCAGCACAAAAGGAATTGCTAACAACTTTTGGATCACAAAGTTTCTCCTTTGTATTCAATGCAAATGGGGAAAAGCAGGCATACAATACAAAATTTGCTAATATGCTATCATCTGCTCATATATTATAAGACTTGCTTATCTCTCTGGTGATTGATTTATTTTTAGTATGCAAGAAGCTGAGCATCATGTGCCTTCCAACTGCTTGAGCACAATTATTGTATTGATTTGATGTGACAGTAGCTCTGTGTTTAAGGTGGTTTATGTTTTTTAATTTGCAATTAAATAAAAGGATGTCTGCTCCCCAAGATGGCTGACGGTTGTTTATACCCTGCAGTAGTTGATGAAGCAAACTTTTATTTGGCTTCATAAAACATACTTGTTCTGTCACTCTAAAGCACATTAGCTAGAGTTCTGAGAGTGGTTTCTTACCTAGCAAAAGATAAAACTAAACTCCAATCTATTCTGAAGTAGGCAAGGTAACAACATCAATGTTGCAATGGGACTATAATGAAGTAAGTGAGCTGGCAATATTGTACTATTGATAAAAGTAATAGTGATAATATATTTCTATAGCACCTTTCATCCTGAAGTGCTTTGGGTATTCACGTGTTCCTTTGCTCTCTCCCCTATTCCTCCTTTCTCCTCTTTCACTGTATGTATATAAATATACTTATATATACCCGTTTTATTTAACCCCTCCTCTTCTTCCATGGATTATATCTTTTCAGCTTTGCAGAAGGGAGGAACCTTGACAGCTACTTAAAATCAGGTACTGCACAACAGTTACTGAGCTATGGATGAGATTGCTCCATTGTCCATGTCTTGAAGGGAATAATACTCCTATGGAAGATTCACAATGTCTCACTCAGAGGCAGGTATCTCTTTATGCTCATGCTGCTTGACTACATCATAAATCTGAGGTACAGCACAAAAAATGGAAAGATAACATTTTCTCTCTGAAAAACACACACTGTGGCTCTGTAGCTCACAGTCAGAGAAGGAGCCATAAATGTGAGCTGGTCACATCTGTGGGTCGCTCTCTTCTCCACCCACCACGTGGGACAATGGCAGAAGATGACTGATCTTCCTCCCACACATACCATAATCTCATCTCAAATGTCCCACTCTTAAACATGGAAAATTTGCTCTATCAGGGCTGCCCAAAAAAGATGAAAATTATCACTGAGTGTTCCTTTGAAAGCTTGATTCATTATCTCTTGAAGATCACAGAATATTTTCTACCATCTTCAGTGGCTTTGAATTGATCCCAATTCAGTACAGAGGCAGCGGATATTTGCCAGCACCAGATAGTTCAGCTTGGAGGATCTATCAGCCCTTGCTGCTTTGCCTGCCGAGCTAAAGAGTTAAATTGACTGAAGGACATTTAAAACCAATGCATGTTTCAAGTATAGATAAGGCCTGGTTGGGCTGACCTCCATCCAGCTGGCCTTCGCCCAGAGCTATAACCTCCAAGTGATGCGACTGCCATCTCTCCATTACCTTCGTCATTCCGGAGATTCCTCCTCACATGAACGTGGCATGCAGAAACACAAAACACCAGCAGGGTCAAGTGTTTCCAAATATTGTATAGCACATCTCTCCGGCCTTGGGTGGGCCTCCAAAAATTCCACAAATTCTAGGCTATCCATTCATCAACCTAAATTGAGTTCTCGTGTTTGTCATGCCATAGGAAACATGTGTTGATTATCAGATGATGTACTATAGCATATATACAGCAGAATTACTGTGTCACCCTGTGCTTGTTCAGACAGAAACAGGGTGACACAGTAATTCTGCTGTATATAGGACCTGAAAATTGATTTGTTTTGACTGCAGCAGTCCCGCTTTTGCATGAATATTCCAGCAAGCAATTATACCAGGAATGTAGTAGAGACTAATATTATCGAATACTCCCCTCAAGGAGACTATTATACTAGTCTTCATGTCATCATTTGCCATTATTTAGTCCAGAGATCTGACATAAGAACTTGCATCCACCCAGTGTAGGAACCACTTTGTGCCATGTGGTCTCAACATCTACCTCAAACAACCAAAGTAATAAATTATGAATATCAAGGACAACAAACACTGTTGATAGACAACATTTATAAGCAGCCCACACGCTAAAATGTTCATTCCATTGTCTGATCAATTTTTAGGGCAGACAGGACAATTACATCATTCAGCTACTAAGCAGGAGAGGCCATTATATTCCAGTTTATCAACTTTAAATAACATGACACAGACTATCATCCTGGTGCAATGCGTTGTTGAGATATTGGTGCACAGACCCCAAACAAGTTTTAGTAGTAGTTGAAGGCAGATGCAATGTGAGTTTACAACAGATAGTTGCATTTCTGGCAAGTTCTCCCACGAATGAAAGTGCAATTAACACCAGATTGGTTCCACAAAGGGATGGAGGAGGACAGAAAGCTCAGGACATTTACACAGCAAGAGAAACTCTGATTACAGGAGAATTCTGTAATGCATTAGTTATTGTCTGTGTCATTTCTGAACTTCATCCTTAATTCCAAATTTTCTAATTTTGTGGGGAGAAGAGACAGCACATGAAGATCAAATATATAGCACACAATATAAAGATAACTAGTATTGCAGAGTAAAAGAATTAAAAATCTATTTTTTCCATCATATATATAGCCTTTATTGCAAAATTTCTTTAACTCCACATACAAAAATAACCTCTTATTTAACCACATGTGATGTTTCTAAGTGACTGATTTTAGAGCTATTCAATTTCCAACACTTTTACATTGCTCTCAGTTTAAAACACATTTAAAGAAACAGTTTAAGGTTTTGAATCATTTTAAAAAACATTTTGAAAAAAGCCCAGCATATAAATTTATTATTCCTTTCCTAACAGAAAACAGGTTATCAGAAGATCATAATTTACATATCTGTGAAACTCCTTGGAGTAAAAAACCTCCAAAATTAATGGATTAATATAGAAGAACCAGAAGAAATTTTTAGAAAACAAGGATGCCCACATAAGCCCTCTGAAATGCCCTCATCTAGTTACACCTCCTTCCTCTGGCTTCAGGGGAACTGTGCTGTCCTACACCAGCTGCAGGTGTGGCCACATGTGTTAACTGAAACAGACCCCCTGAAACCCAAGTATCACACAGACCTCAAAAAAAACCACAGCTTTTTTCCCTAGGTTTTTTGATCTGACAAACAAACTTATAAAAATAAGAAAGGCTATTTAAAGAGAATTATTTATTTCATGCTATGCAGGTATCTGAGAGAGTTATGTGGTGCTTAGATTAATAATGACACAGTCTGTCTTGTGAGAAGAAATGACCCGGCCGAATCAGTCCCAATTCTCTCAGCTCATGAAAACCTTGTGGCAAACCTTGCCACGACAAGGAAAGATTGAACAATGGGGACTTTGTAGTTTAAGAAACAGCAAATTTCCACCTTGCTTACTTAAGTCTGAGCACTGTCCTTCTGTAGAAACGCATGTGGCAGTCTCAGGCCATCCCTGAAATACAGGTACAAGACCCGGCTCCAAACCTTTCAGCAGACCTCTGGCAAAATGCTCCAGGGCACTGCTTCCCATATAGTTGTTGGCAGGAACCACATAAATACAGTTTCTGAGTGGAGGTTTAGGTTACATATTAGGAAGAATTTCTTCACTGAGAGGGTGGTGAAGCACTGGAACAGGTTGCCCAGAAAAGCTGTGGATGCCCCATCCCTGAAAGTGTTCAAGACCTGTTCTAGTGGAAGGTGTCCCTGCACAGAGAATCATTGAATCACAGAATGGTTTGAGTTGGAAAGGACCTCATAAATTATCTAGTTCCAGCCCTCCTGCTACGGGTAGGAACTCCTTCCACTAGACCAGATTGCTCAAAGTCCCATCCCACCTGGACTTGAACCACAGCAAGGAGGTTGGACTAGATCTTGAAAGTGCCTCCCAACCCAAACCGTTCTGTGGTTCTATGTTTATAAACTGCTTTGTGACACAGACCAGATTCAGATGTGCCACTCGAGGCAGGGGGGATCAGAGAGCACCTCAAACATCACTGTCTCTCCCCGCAGGAGCTTAGGACTACAGCAAGGGCTTATGTAAACACAGCTCTTCACACACCACATGCCCCAGAAGTGCCAACAAGATCCCATCATCCTCCTGTTCTTCACACATTACTCCATCTCAGTGCTGAAAGCAGGACCCAGAACTCAGAGCGTGCTGGTAACAAAGCCACCCTGATACCGTTGTGTTTTGCTGCTCAAAACACCAGACTTCAACTCAGCATCAGTGCAATGTTGTAGTCATACTGTGATATTTAAGACCACAAACAACAGGCACAGGAAAAGTCTTTCCAATCCTGCAGACAAATTTCCAGAACTACAAAGCTGTTCTTATTCCACACTGGAGGAAAAAACAAACCCTTTTGAAGACTTTTGATGCCACAAGAAGCCTAGTCCACATCTGATTCAGTGACTTGAATCTCAGGGCTTGCCTGTGCTGTACACTGCTTCTGAAATCAGAAGTATATCCATATCAGTGTGATTCCCAGCCTAATGACTGCTTTTTAAAGAGGATTATTCCTGGCCAACGCAGGCATATGGTGCTGGGAACCCCAGGGGTGATGTATGGTGCTGTGCTGGATACATGCACAAGCATATGTGGGTGCTAGGGTGCCTCTCCTTCAGCCAGCACAGTGCACTAGCCATGATACATTTCCTAAACCTAGTTTACAATCCAGATCAGAAAATGATTTGCTGTTTTAAGGAAACTGCAATTCTCTCTCCTGCTATTTCTCTCTCTGTCCCTCTCAGAGATCTTGGACTCAAAACTGATCCTAACAAACCAGCTGTGAATACTACAGTGAATATGCCTGTGAATATTTCAATTTCTTTGCACAAGATAACTCTTGATGTGAACCTTCAATTTTTATTGTATCCTATAGCACCAAAAGTAGTCACCTAATGCTGTGCAAAGAAAGAATCTCCACTGCAAGGAGCTGGCTAACAAAATAGATGAGAGAAGTAATTTCCTTCTTGTTGACAGAAAAGTTTATTAATTCTACACACCCCTTTAGATCATGGGCACAAGCACCGTATTTATTTACTGGAATTATTTTAAGGATTTATCCCCTGAGAGGGTCAACTGAGCCCTTTCCAGACAGTCAGGGATGGTCAGTGAAGCCTTTGTGTTTGAGAGGTAGTACCATACATGGGGACCTTCTGGGGTTTGTGACCATCCTGCCACCCATTCTTTCAGTGACAGCATCTGTTGCTTTGAGCTCTGAATTACCTTTACTTCACCCAAACACAGACTTAAGCAGCCAAGAGCTGCATGACATCTCTCCCTGGGACAGGCACAGGAGTCACCAGAGGTAACCAAATGAAGAATTCTGAGTACAAGCCCCAGGGAAGAAGAGCAAAAAGAAATGGGAGATGTTTTCTGGGTGTGCCGTGCACTGAGTCTCCAAACACGCAGACAGATTGCAGACAGATTTTTGTGGCAGTTCCTTTGGGAGCAGAAGCTTCTATTTGTGAAGAGTTCAAAAAGGCTGGGAGTGATTTTAACCTAGAAAAGACACGTGTAAAAACATGAACCTGTTCCCACTGCAGTAACTAGGTGTTTTATCTTTAATTTTAAGGATTTTAAAAGATTGTGAACTGGGGACTTGGTAGTTAAGAAAGAAAATGAACTCTATGGTAAATCCTGACCTAATGCTCCTCTTCTCCCCTCCTCCCAGAGTGGGTGGAGAATTTTTTATTAAGCTAAAAGGCACATAATTTGGAAATCAGGAGAAGAAAGCTGTTATATTTTTAAGCACAATGCAGACACCCTGTGGAATTAGCTATTGCAGCAGGTCAACAAGTCAAATAGTTTGTAAGGATTCAAACTGCCTCAGATAGTCTTATGAAGACAGACAACTACTGGCAAGAGCACAACGTCCAGCTAAAGGAGACAGGGAGAAAATCAAGCTGCCTTCTTCAGATCCAGCTTGTTGGCCAATCTTACCTGCAGAGAAGATGAAGGAATGGCCACTAGTGCAACAGCACAGGAGGAACAGCCTCAGAGAAGGATGAGGCATCTATTACAAAGTGCTACTAAATCTTACCCACTGTGTCTGTTCTCCTCTCCCCGCTCAGGATGCTGAAATAACTCTCTTCATCAGCTCCTGCTCTCAGCCTCATGGCTTGACAGAGCTCTTTAGGAGACAGTAATCTCATCTGTGGGAAATATTTTCAGACCAAAAAAATCCAAATCAAGTTACATTTGGAAGGACCAAATGAATTGTTTCCACACATCACATAAGGCTGCCTCTACATTAGCATTCTGCTTCAGAGCAGGAGGGGAATTATGAAGTAAATCTCCCATTCATCAATTTACCATGCATTGGCTCTGTTTGCAGAGCTGTTTTGATACCCATGAACTAGATTCCTTTTGGAGAAAATTAAACCAGAATTCCACTCCAAATGTGCAGCAAACGTACTACAAACCCTGAGGCAGACATGAGACACAATGACCAAGTTGATGTCTGGTCCTCCAGACAGCTTTGGATCACATGTACAATGTGATTTGCTCCATGGGACCAGACTAGGTCTAGCCAGAAGCAAAAGTCCCAAGCTTCATGTAGCACAGAAAAGTGCCCCAGCACAAGCTGCTTCAAACCATTCTTCCACTCCTACTCCACTGGTTTGCTTGCTGATCCAATATACCCTCCAAACTAGGGGCAGCTCTACACATACAGCTTTCGCCATCTAGTTAAAAGGAAGAGAAATTAGGAGAAATCAAAACAGATAGAAGCATTTCTGGCATCCCAGGATAAACAATGAAGGTCAATAGGGGCAATTTCTGCCTGGAAAGAAAATGTCTGTCTTTCTGTGTCAAGAAGTGATGGGGCTGACACCACAGGCATTTTCTGCAGGTCGAAGCCATGCCCAGACTCCAGTCCTTTGTGTTCCCTTTTGAAGGAAATCCCTAGACTAACAGTTAAATCATAAAACCAACAAACATTCTACCAGATAACAAACACGTTAATGAGAGGCAGCTCCAGACACAAACTTAAGGCGCTTCATTTCAGCATTGGATACAGGAGAAAAATGCCAACCCTGGGCTTTTTGAAAAGAAAAGCCCGAATCCATGCGCAAAATAAATTTACTCATTAACTAAAATATTTCTTATGTCAGCCTGATATATTTAAGCCTTCATTTTTACATTCCTTTGGGTTATTTCAAAACTTTAAAGAGAATACAAATGATAGAAGTAAAAAGATCTTTTTTATTTTTTAACAGCAAACTAAACGTTATTCTTACATGTTTTTCTAGACTCAGGTCAAATCCATCATCTTTAATCCTTGGGGATCATCGTCCTCTGATTTTTTTCACTCAGCTTCCAGATCTTTTTCCTTAACAGAATTTAAACATTCCTTCAAAGTAGTTAAAGAACATTTTTTTTTTTTTATCAGATGTTGACAGCAAGGAGAACCCCTATTGCTTCTGCTTTACTTACTTGCTGAAAATACTGGCAATCTCAGGGATGTTTGTAGGCTAAACAGAAATTTAATGGTTTTGATCAGTCAAACCAATTTAAAAGGTGCCAAGTCATTAATGGACGTGCTGTAATGATACTTTATTCAGACAAACTGTGGATAAACATTGAAGAAACAAGTATCTCCTGCCTGGTTTTTTTTCCTACACAATTGTAACAATTCAAAAGTAAGCTGTATTTTGAAAGCAAGCCATATTTTCACTCTTTTCTACCCAAGGAAAAATCTGCTCCTATCACTCACGCTGTGAGTTTGAGGTCAATCCATGGCCTGTACAACAAATCCAGAGTAAAATGATGGAGGTGGTTTTGCAGAATCAGAGCTAACTTAAGCTCTGCATTCCTCTCTCTTCAAAGGTTCACAAACAGGGCAGGGCAAAGATAGTCCGGTATAGATTTGGACCAGAACCCTGGGGAAAGGTTAATTTTAAGAGCCCCAAGGTCTTCAGAACTGAGGTACCAAACTCTGGCTCTTCTCTAATGAGAAACAGTTTGTGCATCTCTTCACACACCAAGGGAATATTGCTCAGCTTGACCTCCCTCCAACTTTATGATTGGAAGGAGTATGATACACAGGAAGCAAAATCTCCAGACTGAAACACTGCCAGAAAATTCCCCCACTGAGTGTAAAAATGAAATACAAAATTGGATTTCAACCAATTTAAAGTTTTAGGAAAGGAATAGACTGTGGCCTAGCATATCGGTGCAGCATTATCCCACTGATTCACTCTGGCAGCTTGACCAGGCTGCTCTCATTAGTTCCAGCACAGCAATATAAAAATCTGAATATTGTCTCCACGGCAAAAGAAGAGGTCAATGGAGGGAAACAACTGTGTCTGCGAGAGGTCCTGCTGGTCTATATGCACTGACTGGTCTATAAAGTCATCACTGAATGATGGATGGGTGCCACAATCCTTTTTTCACTCTTCAGGTGACATTTCTTGAGATACCAATGGTATAACAATGTGTGTGTGAGGTGAGATTGTCCCACCCCTGTCCATCCTATGGACGGTGCAGCTGCTGGCCATGGCTTTCCAATGCTGTCACTCATGCCCTCTTTTCCACTCTGGGTTGGCACAAGTGTCTCTCTCCTTTTGAGATGCTACTGAATTCCACATACTGGGGTCCTTCCAGCAGGTCCACACGTGATCATTGAACCCAGAGTCCTCAGGAGGAGTTTGTTTTTCAGGACTCATCTCCCTCTCAGTTTCCCCCAGGACTGCAGCATGCCTGGGCATATTGTACACAGCACTCAAGTGCATTTTAAATAGCCTGGATGTAGAGTTCTGAACCCCTCTCTACACTGTCAGACAGAGGAAACCACTGCTTCACTGCATCGTGTCTGCATTGAGTCACCACTGTGGTTTTCTCTGAGAGATTAAGCAGAGATTTATTTCTCTCCCTCAAGTGCTTTTTATGCTGCCACCAAGCTTGGATTTCAAACTTGAGCTTGATTGGGCTTTAATGGATTTTCTACACAGCATGGCCATCGAGCACCTCCTGCGTGCTTCTGGAGTGACTTTGCTGCACAGGGATATAAAGTGCTTAAATGGTAGATGGTGCTGTTACCCACTTAGCTACCAAGGTCTGGTTCTAAACCACGTCACAAATCCATCTAACATTGCTTTCCCTGATGGCACAGCTTGCAGGAGCTGGTATCCGTCTTTTCAGCTGAGATTAATCAGCACTGGAAAATGTTATACCTTAGACAGGATATTTATTCATTTGTTACAGAGCTCAAGCAGGGACCAGCTCGTGCTGTCAGGCTGCCTACCAAGAGTGCCTGCTTTGGACTGGAAGTAAATGAAAACACAAAAAAATCAGTCCTTGGTGAATCTCCATCCAAGAGGGAGCTTTGCAACCTTTTCTTCAGAGAAATGAGAAACAAAAAAAAAGAACCCACAGCAAAACTCAGCTGAGACAGTGATACGGTAGTGGGAGAAAGGCAGGAGTTTGTATAATGTCCTGGATATCTGGACTCAAAGCAGTGTTCTGAAAGGTGATGCAAGATCCACAACAGGTTCACCTCAGTCCAGCTGTTATTAACAATTTTGGCATGGGAGAACAAGAGGGTTGGTCAAGAGAAGGCTGGGGCTGAGGGTTGTCACTGGATGACACAAGGCACCTCACCAAAGTGACTCATGTGGCATCAGCAGCTGATGGGGCCTCAGCTGTGGGGCAGGTAGGCTTGTGGGTCAGAGCTGGGTGCTGGGCTGACCCCAGACTGGCACAGCCTCTGGGGCAGGAGAGGGCAGCGAGGAGTGCTTCGCACATCATGCTCTGAATCAGCAAGTAACTCCTATGCTACAATATGCCCTTTGCAGATAACCTGTACATGACAGCAAAACAGACAGGAACTAGCAGCTTACAGGGTTTTTTTTCTGAAAGAAGAATCTAAACAGTCCCTATGAATATTTTGATTATCTCAGGTCTTCCAGAGCTGTGAAGAAATTGAAATTTCCTCTTTAGTGTTTGCCCATTGCCTCTTCAATAGATACAAGCTTCACCAAGCACCCAAAACCCTAAATCTGCCAACACTTATTTTCCACCATCTGCATAGTAATTGAACTAGGAGCTGAGTTTAATATCCTTAAATTAAAGAACAGACATGCGGAAGAGCTCCTGGCGCACAAGGTGCAAGGGGTTATTTAGTCTCAGATTATTGACCCAGAATGAAGAAATCCAAGTACCAGCTTTCCTCTTCTCTCTTCTCTCACCTCAGTAGCTTTGTCAATTAAATATTCCCTATCTCTCCAGCAGAGACAGCTCTCCTATCACCAAGCCATCCACCCTATTCTTATTTGCTTAGAGGGTCTCCTTCCAGCTGGATCCTTATGTGTTTGTTGTATGATGATCTGTGGTGATTGTTTTCCTTCCTCTTTCACATTGTCACAGACTGTGTTTTCCTGATATATTCCTGTGTTGTCGTGCAGGCTCTCAGTGATTCCCCATATCAAAGGACCAGGGAGCAGTTGGTCTATGAGATTAACTCCTCAAATAGCCCTCTTCCTCTTAGGAGCCCCAAGCCTCAGTCTGCCCAGTAATCTGAATGAAATTGCAAGTTTTGCAGCTCAAATCTATTGTATCTATACTTAAAAAGATAGCTGCTTTCTCAAAGGAACCCTCCTTCTGCTTCCACCCTAAAAAAGGTCTCTTGGAGGCTATGAAACAGTCTGATTTGCTGGTGGAGGTGGGGAGGCCATGCTGTGCATCATTAACTGGTGAAGACTTGTTCTTTCATTCCTGTGAGCTGCCTATTTATAAAAAAAATGATGCTACCTTATGCCTCATGTCACTAAAGACTGAATACAAAACTCATCTCTCTGACTTTGCATTCCAAAATACACTACCAGTGCCCACAGAGCCTTTTAAGCACATCCCCGTCCCCCACGGAGCTCCCCCAGACCTACCTTCCTGTAACTTCTGATACCTTAGGATTAGGTGTCTTGATCCCAAGCTTATCCTACCAGCCCCACTCAGTCACTCAGAAATGCAAAACCTTCAACGACACAACCCCCCCCACACACCTTTGAGTACCTTGGGATAAAATCTTAGTGTATGAGACAATAGAATGTCCAGGGGTGGTGGTAAGTCAGGTAACTGATTCAGCTCCACCACCTCAGTGCAAGAATCTTGTCAACCTTTGGAGGGCAGGTGTGTGTCTGAGCGTGCTGTGTGGTCCAGATATCCCACAGATATTGCTGTGGGAACACTGACATGTCTTTTCCGTCAAGCAAACTCAAGAGGATAAACGTGATTTGCAGGCAGTGATCTGGATGACAGTGAAGCATCGCCGGCTCACCGATCTGTATAGTGACTCCTCCAAGGCATCACGCTGCTGAGAGCGCAGCGGAGCTGCTTCTGTTCGCTTCTTGAAAGCTCGTCCTCAGAGTTTTCAACTGGGGCTGCCTCAACACAAGTCTGTGTGCAAGCACATGGATACCATAAAAATACTTGTTTGAACATATCCCAGCTAGGGTTTGGCTCTGCTTGCACGCTATGGAAAAACAAGCCGGTGATCAGTGTATTCTTCAACCTTCACCAGTGGAAATGGTGCAGCTCAGACACAGCACAGAAAAATATTCCCTTGTGTTGGATGTTCCTTGTGCATGTACTGATCATGGTATCACGTTACGTGGGGGAGAAGCTCCACCAGCACCAGGATGCTCTCACACCCGAGGTTGTCCAGCAGCCACCAGGGGAACGGCAGAGCTTGGGTGGGTTTGCTCTGTGTGGGTGTCACCAGATCTCCCTCAGGAAGCCACACAGGGAACGAAACAGCTACATGAAAACTGCAGCACAGGCTCAATCTGAGAGGAGAAACTTGGCCACGGACCAGAGAATAGATGGAAAGCTGCCCTGCTCTTCCAAGTTGAGGTCAACACAAGGCTTTTCAAAATACATCTTTTCTCCTGAAGTGTGAACTTTTTTTTCCTTTCTGAGCATGGTGAATTCATCTTTACTGCAGATATCAAGTCTCATAGCACTGAGAACAAAGGAGCCTGTACTAGATAGCACAGTTGCTTTTTATGACTTTATTTTTAGTAGTATGCAATGACACAAAAGCATTTAGTTAAAATAAAACAGTAGTTAGTGTGAAAATAAGCCATAAAATACACTACGGGGCTCATATTTTGTTTAAGATTTACTAAATATATGGGAAAGACAAAAGCTTTGGAGGATTTTCCATTAATACAAAATATTATTTGCTCTTTGTCAAGGGAGAACTCTCACTAAGTGTTTTAAAACACAACATTACCCATCAAAACCATGAAAGCTTCCTAGATTTTATGGAAGTTTAATAGCTAGTGAAATGTTATTAAAAATAGCAAGCCTCATACTTTACAAATTCTGTAGTAAATTTTAATATGAGGAACTGGATAAACATAATGCCCACAGAAGAAGATTCAGGCCTAGTTTGGAGAATCAATTGCCAAAAGCAATGAGGAGCGTGTACCAAAATTGACATGAAACACAAACTGAAGCAGGTTTCTCAAGTGCTTGAGCTGACACAGGTGCATAGACATATGGTGAAAAAAATCCCAAGTGGTTTAAAATTGTTTTGGTTCCCTTAACATTGAAAATTATCATTTATTTAAGCTACATGTTTTTGTCTACCCCTCGCATTGTTCAGTGGCTATCATTAGTAAATGTGTAGAAATCTAATTTTTGAGGTAAGAGAAGATCTTATTAACTGTTAAGTTTAGCCCACTCAAAATTTATTCCAATTCCTAACCTGTCTAAATCAGAATTCACTTTCCAAGTTCACACAAACCCTGGATCCCACAATTCAATCCTCAGAAGCCCCCCTTTGCTTCTGCAATTAATGTAAGATTTATCAGAGATGTACAGGAAAGCACATCCAGAGGAACATTCAGGCTCTCATCTTCCTTACACTTTTGCCCTCTCCCATCAAGTTATGCAGATACTTGGGTGCACATATAACCCCGTGGCAGAAATAAATGCTCCTCCTGTCTTTGCACAAATTGGAAATAAAGTGCCCCTGATAAGCGCCTCTGCTGCTACAGCTGGGAAGGCAGAAGAACACATTATTCAGAGGTTTTCTCTTTTCCTCATCTGTATGCAAGTTGCGTAACGTGTAGTACTTTAACATCAGGACCAAAATTTTTATTATGCAAACTTATTGTGACTATCAAGTCCTCACTGAGCATTAACAAGCTCTGAAATATACTATTAAACGTGTCACTTTAACTTCAAATTGAAGCCTATGTATTTTTAATTAATAAGTAGAAGTATATGAATGTAGCAGATGCTGCCATTAACTATCTTATCGGGTTAGGGGATGGCAAGAGCTCTTCCCCAGCCCTGGCTGGGAGAGCACATCCTCCTTTTAAAAACTTGGAAGCCAGTGTTACAACCATGTGAATAACAAAACCCAGGCTGTAGCTCCAGAAGAGAGGGCACAGTTAATTAGACCTTTTGTCTCCTCTGTGTCTCTGATCTCCACCTCCTCACTGCCATGATTTTGCCCTTTTCTTCTCTGGTTCCCATCTGCAGCTGGAATCAAAGGGCATGTGTAGGAGGAGTGTTGTGGGCAGGATTTCAAGGGGATGGTAAGATGCTTCAGCTGGCTGATACATAGGAACAAATAAGCCACTGGAAGGCTCTCAAAGGCTGCAGAGCATGGACAGAACATGGACAGGAACTGGGGAAAGAAGCATCCTCACACTGGTTGCTGCTTTCCATCCTCTGAGCCAGTCCTTCATCAACTCTACGTGGGAGCAAGCCTGCCTGAGGCGAAGGGAAATACTTACAGGAGGCAAAGATTCATTCTCATCTTCACATCCACTGGAAAAATACCTTCCTTTCTTTGGTAAATTGCTTTAGCTAGAGCTGGCTGTGATACAGATGCTTGTCATCCCTTGACCCTGTAAAAAAGGATGAGACACTCAGGACCCTTCTCCATAGAAACCCTGAACCCCTTTAAAACCCTCCTGGCTTTGGTCAAAAATTGCCAGGGGTATTAATGCCTTGGGCACTATACCCAGCACCTGGACTTCCTCGGTGCTTTGAAGAGCAGGAAGGGGGACTGAAGAGAAGCAAAGTGATGGTTATCTTTAATAACAAGCTGTTGCTGAAAGGTGGGATAAGCTGATTACAGTGCAGCCTGGGTGTAATTTTAAATAATTGACATAGCACTCAGAACTCATATCAGGATGCTTTTTCACTGTTCACGCATCAAAAGGAATTAAATACATTAAATAAACGTTTTGGAGGGGTGAAGTATATCAAGCTGGTAAATGGATACAATCTGATATTATGCAAATTCAGATCAAGTAGCAGGAGATGATTTTGCTTGCATTGCCTCCAGCTAAAAAAGAGCAGTGAAAGGACGCTGTACCTATTCCTTCCTGCCTTTGCTATTGGGATTTATTAGTTGTATCTCAGAGCCTGCTGCCCTTCAGACCTAGATCAGCACCCAAAATAAGGGGGCAATTTGCTCTTTGCTGTGATCCTAGTAACCCTTGCATGTGGTTGTTCAAGGTCATGTGTGCTCCTCTTAAATAGGTTCCTCAATGCCATTTGATCTATGTCAGATACGAAACTAGGAAAGAGGAAGACCCCTAGAGCCTTAACTGAAAACAAAAACTATCATTAGCTCTAACTGTCTAAGCTTCCATAGACTACAGACCATTGAATTCAATCCTGATATTTCTGTTGAGCATAAGAATTTGTGCCTGTCAGAACTGTCCAGGCATCTGGTCTGGGAACTGCAGACACTTTCAGGTGAAGAAACTACAGCTTCTCTTTCTAGTTCATTCCAGTGGATAATTTTCCTCATTATCAAATCATATGTAGGTTATATTTCTGCCAACTTTAGTGTGGTATTGCCTTTAAAAATTTTTATGAGCATGCCTCATATGCTCATGGGCTGCTCTCTGTGTGTATGGGTGTTTGTGTGCCTGTGTTGTCTCTTCCCATTATTTAATTCATTTAAGCAAAGAAATCTTACGTAAGACACTGTTTGAGGGGTGAAATTATCTCCCAAAGTCTAATGTAGAAAGGGAGATCTAACCCAGAGAGGGAACTCAGGAATTCGACTGTCTTACATGGCCTTTTTGGAAAAGCTAGCAAATTTTAAGGGTATCTTTTCCCTGGCAGGATAAGCAAGAATTTAAATCCTTCTCTTATGGTCCCATTGGTTTAAGCATCCCTATCTTGTGGATGTCAGCAAAGCCAAACTGTTCTGCTGAATTTTTACAATCTACCAGACCACTCCAACATAGTCATGGTCCACTGCTCTAATCTAACATGTCACCAATTTCACCAGCTGGCAAACCCAGCCACAGTGGTATTGTCTGCTTTACAGATAACGAGCATTTTAATAGGGGACAATTAAATATTCATTTAGGAACTGATGGGAATCGAGTCACAAGAGATTCAACCTTCTAAAAAGCCCTATTCCACCAATAATTGCCTCATCCATGTAAAAAGTTTGTGACTCCAAATTAAGGCTCTAATCCTGGCTGCCTCAACAGCTGGTAGAATTTGTATTTCTCTCTCCCTCCTCATTGCTGCCCAGGGTTGTTCATAGTATGATATGATGAGGAGAACACCACTAATTCTCTCTGTCCAGTCAGACAGGAAAAAGACCAACTGGCACCCAAAGAGGCGAAGAAAAAGAAAAATCAAAAAAGGACTGAAGCAAGAGGACATTTGGAGGGCATGAGGGCTCATTCTTTTATGTTGAATTTCCTTTACTCCAGCTATAGTAATAAAATTCCCAATACACTCTCACTTCATCTCCAGTTCATCGAATTCCTCTCTGATGGGCAGTTAGTTGCAAAGTATCCCTTTCATGGCACGAGGTGGGTGAGTAAGAGCTCCTTTGTCTTCGGAAAGAAACCATTTCTGCTTTTGAACTACTTCCTTCAACATTGATAAAAAAGGCCTTTCATCCTTCTTTCAGGGCATCCATTTTAAGCTGGAGTCAGTCAGCTTTTCAAAGTTAACACAACTTGATCAAAACTGAGTTTGCCTTGGAAACTTCACATTAACTAGAATGTGATGTCTGATTAAGGAAACAGAGGAAAAGTACAATGAGAAAAGTTCTCTGACTCTTTAAATATCTCCTGTAGGAAGCATTCAGGCACTACTTCATCTTTTCTGCAACTGAAAGAGGAGGGAAAGACAATACAGTGTAGCTCTAATTTAATAACCTGTGAGGAATATGCCAACTCAGATTCTCTTCTACAAGAAGTCTGGCTGATTTTGAGAGCTCTTTGTGGGAGTAAAACTAGAGCTGGAAGCTGCTGGAGGAAACTAAGGATGCAAGAATTCTGCTTATACCAGGTCTTTGTGGTAAAAACACATGTTTACCTCATGGCACTTTTACCCTCCAGCCTGACTAAAGGCATTGTGGCACAAAATACACCAGCTAAATGACTAAGAAATTACCTTGGCTATTGCATCTGAGCAGGTGTTGGCTTGTCAATTCAGCCTGATAAGGTAAATGCATATGGATGCAAATATGGATGATCAGGGGAGAATCAGCCCAACCCATGGAAAATAAACAACCATTTTGAGAGACCAAATTATTTGTATATAGATCATCAAATAGTAAATAATTTTTGGATGCTTCTATCTTGGCTATAAGACTGAATTCTCTCAGATAACATTTAAAAATAATTCAACCACTGAGACTTCTATAAAGCCACATTTATCATGAGAAAAATGAAGTTCATAACATCTCACTGCTATTACATTCTGGAACCTGAAACATCTATGCTGTACCACTAGCAAAATTTATCCTGGTCTCTATCTCTTCTTTAGAGTATTTTATTGCAGAGAGTGCAAAAATACCATAGACAGAATAGAGACTCTGATTTGCAGAAACACAAGTGACTGCAATCTAGTGTTGCAGTATCAAATTGTGCCTATAATAGCATGGGTATTTCAACTCATAAAGCAATTTCTTGATGGTCCTCTAGAGAATCTGTAGCAAAATTAAGTCCCATAGGTTGTCTTAGAGGGGCTGGTAATATTGCTGCTGCAAGAGTTCATGTGTTTCAGACCTCAGTGACTCTTCTCAGCCCTACTGCCTGTGATGTGCTTCTTAAGACAAATATTCCACAGGAGGAGCTAAGCCGATTTCCTGTACTTTAAAGGCAATTTACTAAACCTTTCTTTAAGAACAGTTAGCACACATTTTTAGTGATAGGGAAATCTCTTCAGTGCCCAAGTTATAATTTTATTGAATATTCCACTGTAGGTTATACACATTGACGAGAGTGAAAATAATCATGTAATTAAGCTTGCCACCTAAATTACCCTGTGTTTTTCTTGTTTATGTGGCCAATTTCTCCACCAGAAAGTGATTCTCAAAGCACAGTCTACAGAGAAACGCTGAAATCACAACTTTATAATACAAGATATAAAATGCTCTATCTCAGAATTGCTTTAATGCACTTCAGCCCAACCAGGGGTTTCCAGAGGAGCAAGGAGTGTTGCAGCTTCAGGAACTGCACTGGTTGCAGGCCACTCTTGCCAGGAGGGGCCAGTCTGACATCTGGTCTAAGCAGAGATATCAGTTCCCTTTATCTGGGAGAATTGTCCTAACAGCAAAAATGTGCACAGTGCGAAGGGGAGAGACACCCTGTTCTCCATAGAGGGGCACCGGTGCCATCTGTTTCAGGGAAAAATGTAGATATTAGTCGTATGTCTACACTGAAAACATGAGGTAGCTCCCCAGGAGACTCCCTATGGCAAACAGGTTACCATCCTGGTTCCTTTTGGGTGCCACAGTATAAGAAGGATATAAAGCTAGGAGAGAGTATCCAAAGGAGGGCTATGAAGATGGTGAAGGGTCTGGAGGGGAAGTGACAGAGGTCACTTGGTTGTTCACCCTGGAGAAGAGAAGGCTGAGAGCGGAGCCCATCACAGGCTGCAGCTTCTCATGAGGGGCAGCTCCAATCTCTGCTCTCTGTGACCAGGGACAGGACACGAGTGAACGGCTGGAGCTGTGTCAGGAGAAGTTTAGGCTGGATGTAAGGAAAAGGTTCTTCACCCACAAAGGGGTTGGGCACTGGATCAGGCTGCCCAGGGAAGTGGTCACACCACCAAGGCTGCCAGAGCTCAAGAAGAGTTTGGACAACTTTCTCAGGCACATGCTGGGATTTTGGAGTGGTCCTGTGCAGGGCCAGGAGCTGGAATTAGAATCACAGCACATCCTCAGCTGGAAAGGACCCATTTATGATCCCACGGCTCCCGACGCTTCCAGGAGCGGGGCTGCGCGCCCGCGCTGTGGATCCCGCCGCCTGCCAGGACACAGGGATGCGCTGGCGGCGAGTGCCATCTTGTGGGGACTAAACCTTGGAGGTGTGACACGGACTGCCAAGGCAGCCACGGAGCGAGGGGGATGCTCGGAGTGTCAGCGAAATACCGCGGCTGCGATTCCAGCCGGGACAGCGCCGATGGCCAAATTCCCCATCCTCAGAGGCTGATCCGTGTAATCTTTCTCCCATTCCAAAAGCTATCCAGAGCGCAGGGATTTGAGCAGACAAGTAACAGTACACTTGCAGTTCAGGCGTTGTGTCTTTTAGATATAGGTACCTCAGTCTCACAAGAATTGTGGGCACATCACACCCATTGTTACCAAACTCATTTCTGCTGTTCCTTGAAGTTCAGCCTGCATCAAGGTCTCGTTGTGCCAGCACAAGACAGTCCTTAATTTGGAGTGTAAGATTTCCACACTGCAATAAAAAGACCACTCACATTTTAGATTTTTCACACAATTAGAGAAGTAAATCCTAAATTGTTGCATGAGTGGGGCCAAGGAAGACCAACATGCTATTATTTTTCTTTTCTACCAGGTGTCACACTTCAGTAGCTTCAGCAAGTAGAGGTGAGAGAAATCATCTAGTGGCACATTTCAGAGTATATTTTGCTCCTTTCTGTTCCCAGCTGCAACTGCCTGGGCACTGTGGTTTGCAAGACTCTCCCTGCCCAGGTTCCAAAGAATTCTAGAGTAATTTCCTCGTGTAAGACAGGACAATATGAATAAGCAGAGCTGAATAAATCAAGCACAGAAAAGTAAGTGACATTCCAAAAATCACGAAATTAGTCACTGGAACAGCTGACACAAAGCAGCTCATTGTCATAAGCATGCAATGCGTTCTCATCTACCCTCCATAACATCCCAAAAAATTCTGCCATCGGGAGTACCAGAGAAACCTCATGGATATAAATGGGGACAGAATTTGGCCAGCTCGCATTCTATAGCATTCATAGATCTCATTTTATAGACTATTTAGCTGCAATTATCCTTCAGTGCTGAGCCAAATGCACATCTGATAAAAGCCACTCTGGGTAACATCCATAAACATGACAGAAAGGGATCAACTTTAACATCTTTTTAATACATCCAGGTCATCTTCCAGCAAGACTCACACTAGGGTACCAGCCCCAGAGGCCTTTTCTTTCTTTGAGGCTCTTACCCACATAATTTTCAATAATCTGAGACACTCTTTCCTTTGTAAAAGTTTTTTCAAGCTCTCAAGAGTTCAGTAAACCACATCTCTGCTGCAGCTCTCTTGCTGTAAACCACCTTCCCAGTACACATCCACTCTAAGCATCTCCCTGCAACTCCACAGCCTTCATCTCCTCTCCTGCTTGCAGTCACTCATGGCCAGCTTGAGCTCCTCAGACAGATGCTTCAGCACAGCTAGAAATAAGAAGCACTGGTCTGGCCTCTAGTAGGGCTAAATTTGGCCTCATATCCCTTAGCCAGCCACACTTTGAGCCCTCCTATTTCCCACATGGTTCTGGGGAAATCCCAACCCTGCTGTTGGCTTAAACCTCCAAGGAGAAGGACTTCATCCCTGTTGTAAGGGTTTTGATGTAATTTGCCAGCAATGGAGGTGTCCATTTTCCTGGCTAGACCTGTCAATCTCATCACTGTCTACTACCCAAGAGCACCAGGAGACAAAGGAGACAGCTTGCAAGCCTGCTCCGTTTTTGATTCAAACCGTTTTAATTCCTCCTTCCCCAAATCCTTTTGGAAGGCATTGGTCCCACGCCACTGCTGTTTCGGGGTGTTTGTGGTTCTCTCTGGAAAGCTGCTGTGCTGACAAGCCCACTGTGTTCTTTCTATAGGTGCCCTGATGCTTTCTCAGCAGACAGACGTTCACCGGAGCGATTCTTCCACACACGCCAGCCATGAGGCAGTTTGCCGTTCTGTGTGGGGGAAACAAGACATTGCAAAGTCAGGAAAGCGTGTGAAAAAGGAGCCTAAGGATCCCATCCTCCCTGCAGCTTCTTGCCAGTGGGGAAAGTTAGCCTGGGAACGCACAAAATGTAATGGAGAAATAAAATGCTCTCTAATGCATGACTGGAATAAAGCAGCATGACACGGTTAGCTTGGAGTTGCATTCTGATCAGTCAGATGGCAAAGACATCATGCTTCACTTAGCCCCAATGCACCCACTGTGTGACAAGTATGAAAAGATATGTCGCAGGGAGAGGCAGAGAAGGCTGGTTTGGGTCCAAAAGACCTTTCTGGCCCCTGCTGCACTCACAAAAGGGGTCCTGAATAGGAACTCAAATGAGCCTGGGGAATATTCATACGATCTTAATTTACCATGACTGCTGCCTACCAGCTCCAGATAAGTTGGATTAATAAACTGCCTTTCGCTTGTGACACCTCGGCATGAATTTTGCATTAGACTCAATTCAGTAAAGTTCACAACTGACACACTTGCTTTTATGACAATCCTTTTCAATTGTTTTTTTTTTGCACTGGGATGTCATAAAGATGTTTGAGCATTTTTTCTGGTGAGGAACTGTCTTTTATCTTGAAAAAGAGCTTTTATAACCCACTCATGCCAATAGCACTCCCGAATTAAGCTGGAAGGCAAAGCCCCAAGTCCGTTTATACTATTAACAAGACAGGCATTTTTTAGTGTCAATGAAAGCAGTGATGTGCTCGTCACAATGGAAAATTTCAATGCAATGGGGGTGGGGATGATTAAAACAAAGAGGACACAATGTGTGATAAGATCAGCAGAACCTTTTGGAATTATTAATGCAAGGCAAGTGGATCATGTCCACCAATTAGAGCTTACATGGCACTTGCTAAATTTATCAGACCATGAATCTGTTCTTCCTTAATTGATAAGCAGGTGGCATGGCTGATCTGCATCCAGATTTGAGAAGGAGAGATAAAAGTGGATGGAGGGATGGATGAATGAATAAATGGATGATATGATTATGAGATGTGTTTATCTCTTAATGATACACCCTAGTTAGATATTATCTCTCTCAGCAGCAGCTACTCAGGTCAGGGATCATTCAAAAGACAGATCTCTATTGGAGATAGATGAAAATGAGGGGTATATGTTTGGGGAACTGTTTGGTAGAGAATTGGACTGCAGCCTGACAAAATAACAGAAATCAAAGTTGGCTGGAAGATTTCATTCCTGACCTGAGGTGCTGGCTCAGAGCCATTATACAGAACTCAGCCCGGCAAAACCTTACAGAAATCAGCTAAAGTCAGTTCCTGAACAGTCTCATCTGCGACACAGGGAAAATACTATCATAATACTTTTTTCTCTCACCCTTTGTCTTTTGGGCCTCTTCAGATAACATGCCTTTCAGAAAAGGAAATGTTCCTTACTGTGCAGTTTTGATCTCACTTGGGGTTCTCACACATACCCAAAGCCATCTGGTTGGATTGGAAAGACAGGATAGGCATATGTGTGAAAAGACCTATTATCTACCTGCTCTCTGTAGCTACCCCCATTTACTCCTCGGCTGCATGAAAGGGAACTTGGTACCATGCTTCAATCCCAAATGCACTCTAGTTCCACTTTTCTTTTTTTTTTTTTTTAATCTGAGCACAAGCAGGGGCAGATTTAAGGCTTGCTGTGTGGAAGGGAAACACATTTTCTAGACAGCAGGTTTGAAGTGGCTATGTAGATCCTTCCTTTCCTCCATGAAATTCTCAGAGAAGATGGAAATTTGGATCTTGAAATGATCTAAACACCTGATGACCCTGAAACATCTCAGCTTAAATATATGGAATTTAACCTGGAAAGCGTAAGGTTTTATCCATGTGTACTGTGGATGACTGCTCCTCTGTGTTTCATAGCCCAAATTTGATAAACCACAGTTTGGTTCAAGAGCTTATCCCAAGTAAGCCACCAAGACCTATATATTACCTCAAAATTGGCTGGGAAAAGGGATTCTTCAGTTTTATAAAATGTACCGCAATTATTTCCATTCCTGTGCTGACAAAGCCAGGTGTCTTAGTTGTTGCTGCGTTCAGAGAAGCAAGAGAAGCAGCACATCTAAAAATGGCTTAAAATCAGCTCTTTGCATAACCAGTGCAGGACTTCAGGGATATCTGCACAGATTAGTATGACTATGCTCCCTTGCAAAGGGTCAAACCTCCCGTTTTTCACCAGGGACAGAGCTCTAGTTTCTGGTTTCTCAGGTGTCCAACTGTAATATCACAACGGTACTTGTTCAGAGCTGGTTCTCTGTTGTTTGGGATGTGAATTAGGGAAAATTGACCCTGAGATTAACTCAGTTAGAGCCTGGTGCTAATAATGCTGAGGTTGTGGGTTCAACCCCTGTATGGGCCATTCACTTAAGAATTGGACTCAATGATACTTGTGGGTTCCTTCGAACTCAGAATATTCTGCGATTTCAGGGGGAATACAAGATTATTTGATCTACCAAAGAACTTGTGTTTCTCACAGGGCTCAGAGGAGAGAATTGATGAAGTCCGAAATTACCAGCCATAGGAAGGAAAAGGACACAGGAACCCAGGAGACTTTCCCAGGCTCTGGAAACTTTACAAAAACACAATCCTGCAAACCCTGTCCCTTCAAATCAGCCACGGACCTTTCTGTTAGGAGCGGCTCCTTCCCTCTCTCCCCTAGAAACACCATTCTCTGTTTAATGTGCTGTTTCCATAGCAACATTTAATTAATATAAACCCCCTGGCCCCTGTGCAGCACAGGTAGTATCTGCAACTAGCTTTTAACATGAAATAAAAGCAAGAAGTTCAGCCAGCAAAAGGCCCAGCTCCAATTTCAAGTGTGTTTACAACAGCAGAGCAGTGCCTGTGCACTGAGGAGGGGAAGAGTTGCTCTGGCTTTTAATTACACGAGATGTTGCATAGCAGGTAATTATTATGGAGCAAAGTCTGGAGATGCCTGAACTTCCAACCCTTTGATCAGCAGTGCAGCGCCAGCACCTTGGATCCTGCTTGTGGGATGCAGCAGCTCCATGCATGATACAGCATCCTCTGACCACCTCTGCAGCTCCCTGGAGCACAGTGATTTGGGGACAAGGACCAGGGCTCACTCCCCACCTGCCACCACAGCTGTCTGCCCCAGTTCCTTCTTCCTCAGTGACTGAAAGGTCAGGGCCCTGAAATTTCTGATTAATGCCCCCCACACCCTCCCTCCCTTCCTTTGGGAGCCATTTTAGTATCTCCTGATGGAAAGCATGAGGGCTGCAAATACAGCAAGGCAGCAGAAACAAACTGTTCTTATGGTTTATACGAATTGCAGATGTGTGGACACTTTTCCCCTAATAAATTCTGGGCTGTAAATGGATCAGGCATGTGATGTTGTGGTTTCTAAAGATAACAAACCTTCTGTGATTTTGCTTATCCTGGCATAGCACTTTCACAGCATAGCGCTACCAGGGAGTTAAGAACAGGTGATGAACTGTAGACATGGAGGAGAAGACACAACTCTCTCTCTGAGAGAATCTCTTCTAATTCCTTCGGTTTCACTGTTTGTCTAATTGAATATGAAAGCATATAAAGAAATCACCTGGAATAAGGGCCCCTTGAGCTAGGGCTGTTGTATAATCTTGTACAGCCCCAGGGATCGCAGAGGTTTTGGGGCAAAATCACAATGAATACAAGAAACCATCCAGGTAGACAACACACCATAAGGTCTGCTCTCTTTCTCCATTTTAGTAATCCGTGGGTTTTTTCCAAGTAAAACTTCTGTAGGTGGCAGTGGGATTCCTTGAATTGGCAAAGGCCCTTAATTTGGTGGTCTGAACTAGACATACAGAGTCAAAATTAAACAGGTGGCAAAGACTAGTGTTGAGATACCTCTGAAAGAAGGTGATGCTTGGACCCTGCTCTAAAGGCCAGGTGTTTCCCAGATGCCTCTAAAAACTCACTAGAAAAGACAGAGATCTGTCAGCCTTCTGTGTGTGAACATGGGTTTTTATTCACATCCCTCGGGTTTTCCAGTCTCCTGTGGGAAGGTAATGTAAGCCAGATGCTTCAGGGAATAACCAATATTGCTCACCTCAAGTCCAGCACTCAGAGAAGCAGGTTTCAGTCTCTCTCTTCCTGGGATGTGGAAGGGATTTGCTCTGGGTGTCAGTCATTTGATTTCATCCTGGAATTCAGAATTAACATCTCGTTCATCTGAAAAGATTTTTTATGCCAGAGCTTCTCATCAAGTCTAATTGTTCTGGCATGTCGGCTACCTGGTATCGGAGTTGGTTTCTTTCCTGAAACTTAATCCTCATAGCTGAAAAGAGAGAGAAATTAATCCAGTTTGAATTTTACAGTGAACAATTTTTGGATGAAAAATGGTTTTAGAGTGAAAAAAAATACATTTAACCAGTCTTTGCTAGAAATCTTGCATCTAAAAAAAATCGAAGAAATTTAAACTACAGAAAAAAATACATAATGGAATTTTCAGTCAATAGCTGAGAATCGTCTTTCTGGTTTCTCTCTAAAATTCAGCATAAGGTAAAGGAAGATTTGCATGAATATAATACTTTATTTTCCTCACGATTTTCATTGGCATGGAGAAAACTGGGAAAGCAGAAAAAAGGGAACTTCCCCACTTGGATGCAACAATATCTCCTCTCCCAGGGCCCTGCCAATGGTCTGTTCGTTAATCCCCCTGTGAAAAGCACTTTGAAAGTGCTTTGAAACTCTCCTATGGGACACAGAAAAATCAACAGCCAAACAACAGACCTCAGGGGCTCATTTCTGTAGCTGAAAAAACACTCTAAATCTCTGTTACTTCAGCTTTATGAAACCATTATTATTTACTAGTACATAATATTATTGATTTGGACATGAGGGGATATAAGAACTAATGCAGGCAGGCAGGACTGATATGGGGCTGGCAGCTCAGTTTAAGTTTCCAGTAAGCACTTCTGAAATCAGCCTAATTAACAGTGACACCAGCAAGCATCTGGACCCTGCTGAGGGTTTGGCAGAGATAAGCTTAAAGCTTTACTTCTCAGCAGAAGAATTCAAAGAGGTGTCTGTGCTTACTGGTGGGACGTCAGGCCTGAAGAAAAATAATTGAAGTAAATCAGTGGGAACAGACCTGTAAATTCAAACACATACCAAACACTGCAGCTTTTAGCTACAGAAACTTCACAACCAGAGCACAGTGTGATTGCACAGAAAGATAAAACATCACACAAATTATTTGAATATATGGTGCTGTATCACACATAAGGGCCAGAAAGCTGGAGGAATCTAGCTGGGCTTTTGCTAAGTGTTGGGCCAGATGACTGCCTGTGGTCTGCTCCAGCCCAAATTGTTGCGTGACTTGAAGACTGTGTCATTTCTATGTTGCTGTTCAAATACAGGGAAAATACTGAACAGCATAAAATACCTTTTTAAAAAATTCTTAAAGCTTCAATTCACTGAACTGCATGTTAACACGGGTGCAGTAGCATTTTAGGGGGCAGAATCCTCCAGTCTGCTTATAATTTTATGATCTCTTTTCTCTTGGTATTTTTTGAATGCTTCTTAAATTACACCGCCTGCCAATGACTAGCAGGTTGTCTCCAGCAGGTGTTAATACAGCTATTCCAATGCAGAAGCTGGAATTCAAAGGGCAGTATTGGCAGGTGATTATTCACAGGGAGAAGAAAAAAGACTCATGAAAGAAACAGTGTCCAATTATTTGGTTGCAGCATGTGAGAGTATATTTTGTAATGAAGTCTTAAATCTTTGTAAGGTTTCTTCCTTGGTTATGAAGCAGAAATTGAAACACATTTGAGAAGACCTAGGCCTGAAGAAGAGAGCAGAGTATTGGCATGATGGTCTCTTTAGGGAGGGGAATTCCTGCCAAGGGTGGTGCTTTTCCCTTGAGCAGAGGGAACTCAGAGCAGGCAATAGCTTTTTTCTCCTCTGTCACATATTCAAATTGCTACAAGGAAGGGAGTCACTGAGGGATAATGGGGAAGAAGATTTTTTTGTTTGATTTTGGACCATTGCCTTTGACACTGTTCATAAATGGTTAAAATAGTTGCATGGAACTTGGACGCTGACATTTTTTGCATATGCATTTTTATGTAAATCCAAAATGGAAATGGAGGGTTGAGTTCACTGGCGAACTTGGGCGGTTTGTGAAATAAATGTTCACCACTAGAGGACTCTACAGCAATACTTAATTGTCTCTTTTTTTTTTTTTTTTTTTTCTTTTTCCCCTCTTATACTGCCCCTGGTAAATTCTCTCTGAGGACAAGAAAGCCTGCTCCAGAAGCCCCAGGTGCTGAGCCTTGGCACTGCTGGAAATGTGCCTTTACCAGCCAGATTTTGAAACAAGTTCTTGGATAAAGCCAGTTTGGAGTCATTGAGCTTTTTGCCCTGTTTAACACTGAGAATAAACGATCCTATTTTCAAGAAAACAATTCACATATTATATTGCTAGGAAGGGGGGTGCTGGAGGCCTCCTGGGATCACCTTTTCATTTCCTGCACTTGCCCCTGCCAAAAAGAAGGAGTTTGGGCTCATGGAGGTGGACAGCCCAGGGACATAGACTTCAAATCCTAGGAATGAGTAGGAGGCGCTGACGCAGTGCTGGGGTTGAGTCACACCAAGGCTGTCTGTCCTCTCTCTCCTTCTAACACGATGCTGTCAGGACCCCTGCCCAGCTGGAGCCGCTCTGCTTCTTCCTCTGGAGTCCCTTGGCTCCCCTTGATACCCGCAAGCCAAAAAGGGCAGCCAAAAGGCCTGTTGTGCTCTCCAGTCACACTTCCTCTCTGCCTTTCTCACATTCAAGGGATGGCAGAAAACTGGCCATTGTCGGATAAATTAGGGGTTTGGAAGCACTTTTGGTTTTTTTTCTTTTCCCTTTGGAACCACTCAGAAGGAAGTCTGGGTCTAAAACACAGACATTTAAACTCCAGGCAGCTGTCCAAAGTCTGTGTCTGCTCTCGGACCGGGAGCACTGGAAAGCTTCACACTGGGTCAGCAGCAGCCGTGCTTGGAGCCTCATGTGCTGATACGTGTGGATGAGCTGACACCAGCCCTCCAGCTGTCCTTAGAAAGCTGAGACCTTGTGATGTTTGCCATTTGTCATGTCCTTGAGCTTCAGCACCCTGGAGTCAGCTGAGTCCAAGGCCTGTGCCGGCAGGATGGTCTCGTTTAGCACAATCACATGGTGTGAGGACATCTCTCCTTCAACCTGGCTGCTAGGTCTCCCAATCCTACCAGTCCACGGGCAAAGAACAGCAGGAAGATGGCAGCTCTGTCACCTTGGATGTCTCAGGTTTATCACTGGAAGGTAATGCTAGAGGATGGTTCCTTGGACCACCTCTGAAGAGAACGGGGCAATGCATCCATCCACCCGCAATGCAAAGGAAGACCCAACTCATGCAGTCCACCGCTAAGACAGTTTGGTTTGCACGGTCTCTGCACTTGTCCTTCCCTGATTTCTGTGACCTCGGACACCTGCAATGGGTGCCTTTCTGCAAAAACTGCTCCCAGTTCCTTCCCCCCACCACACACCATAAAAATACAGTGCTTGGGAGAAGGCCAGCTGCAGGTCAGCATGCACAAGGGCACAGCCACCACCTCCATCACTGGAGAAGTCTTTTCCAAATTAGAGTAGAAATAAATCTGCCAGCGAGCTACAGACAGTCAGCAAATCTCCAAGGTTTCTCTCAAAGACGCATGATGAGGGTCATGATGTTTAATGGGATACAGAGCACACTCACAGCCCATGGGAGGCTGTTCAGAGCCAGCCAGCCAAGTCAGGGCTCAAAACTCTGGTGGGGGAGGGCACAGCAATCCCTTGAATAAAGGTGATTGGGGCCTACAGCTTCATGATCTTCAGCTACGTCCTTTTTCAGGAGGACCATTTTTACTTCTAGTTGCCCAGAGGTTTGTGCCAGACCAGGATTTGACATCCCTCTGAAGGAGAATGGTGCTGAAGGCAGAAATTATTAGGATCCTGTTACATTTCTCTTCACCACTCTTTGGAATTGCTGAAGGTTGCCTCACCGCTAAGAAAACTCTTTCCTTTACTGCAGCTCTAAGTCACTTGTTCCAAAATGCCTTTGATCTATAGTGATTTTCTGGCAATGTTCGGAAAGCACTGTTTGAAATCAGCAATGATCCCTGTTCATTAACATCTTTTAGGTGTAAGGGACCTAGGTGTTGCTTTACCCATGCAGAATGTTTTCAGGGCTGTTGGAAGCAGGGTGTGCAATCAGCAAAGCAGGGTCCCCATTGGCACTGCCCATGAAGTGCATGTTGTCCCAGGCATCTGAAGTGATCTGGAGAGCCCAGGTACACAGAGTAGTCTCAGGCACTACACCAGGGCATAGAATCATGGAATAGCGTGGGTTGGAAGGGACCTTTGAAGATCATCCAGTCCAACACCTCCTGCAATCAGCAGGGGCATCTTCCACTAGACCAGGCAGGTCAGATGAGCGGCTGTGAACCAAGCAGGGGAGAAAGAGGACATTAAAACAAGATGGGGGCTGAAATGCAAAACCTCAGTACTATGGGGATCTCTGAAAATTAGCAGCTGGGGCCAGACTCTTGGTGAAACACTTGGCAGTCTTGTTTTGCAAACAGCTCTGCCAGCTCCAAATCCAGGTAGTGCTTTGGTACCCCAAAGAGAAGACACTGAAAGAAGGACACAGAGCCTTGCCTGCCTGCCTGCACCTCTGAGGGAAGCTAGCAGGGCTGAAAAGGGAAGGAGGAGCAATGTCCTTACATGCGCCAGCATTGCACATCATGCTTAAACACCTACTTGGAGTGAACAAGGGAATATTTTCCACCATCCTCTTCTTTATTTCCTTTGAGTTTCTATAGAGGGATCAGTTATCCTGAGCAAGGTGCTACTGATCTTTCAGACTCTCCCATCCCCATTTGCGGTACTTGCTATAAGATCTCAGCTACCCTTTAATCTTGCCACACCTCAGCGAGTCAGAGAGCAGCCAGGGTAGGATCTGATTCCAGTGTTAGGCTAGAATTATTTGCTTTGAAATTGAAAACAAAATCACTGACCACTTGCAAATGAAACCAAATAAGTCTTTGACAACTACATTTTTATTTTGAGTGACTTGGAGGGATTTCAGCACAGGGAAAGTCTCTGGGTTACCCCATCACATTATGTGCTTAATTTGGACTTGGTCCAGTGAGGATTTTTGATGATTTTGTATCTCCTTCCCCATGTTTTTCAGGATTGTGTACACATAGCCATTGTCCTGGGGACGGGATATAGTTCCCTCTGAATGCCTAATTAAGCTCCGATTAGCATTTCTTCTAGGAGCAGATGCAGCTTTTCCAGCCCAGCAAACAATGCCATCTGTTGTTCCCTGGCTGGAAGTTCTATCCCAAAGTCTGCCCTGCTTCTATATTTAATTGTGAAGTTTCCTGCTGCCAAAAAAAGTAAGGTCGTTTAAATTTGGCATCAGGAGGAAAAGGCAGAGAGGGAGGGAGATTGGATTTTTATTGTTACTGCAGGGAATGCTAAATTGGTTTAGTCTGATTGGCAGCTCTGCAGCCTGCCCTCCTATGCAGGACAAACCAAAGGGTGAAACCTTTGATCAACACTCCCACTGGCACTTTGCATCCTCTCCCTGATGTCAGGGCTGTCTCTGTAGGGAGTCTTCAGCAGCTTTTCCTACCTTTGCTCCCACCAGTTCCCTGGATAGCTGGGTTTGGGGTGATAGCATGGTCCTCAGGCACTGGCACGCAGGGCATTGTGCTGTGACCTTCTCTGAAGACTTTTGGCATTCACAACAGAGTAAAGTATTCACAAGCAGCCCAGTCTATGTTCCTAGCCTCGAGGAAATGCTGAATTTGCATGGCCTTGACCAACCCACTGTGACTGCCAGCAAGGAAGCCAGTTGGAGCACTGATTTTTGGTCATTTGTCAACTGGCTTCTGGCTTGAGACCTACTAAACTAATTTCACTCAGACTACTTAGCAGCCATTAGCTGGTTGTGACATGACCTGTGATGGACTGCAAACAGTGACCTAAAGGAGAAAACACTAACTTTATTATTTAACCCTTTGGAGAGTGGGGTGTTGTAGGATGGAAATGTTCAGGGAAAAACAGAAATAGATGCACGGAAGTCAGCTTGGTTTGTTGGCCAGATTTTATCCCTCCTGCTACTTCTATGAATGTCAGCTACTTCGTCAGCTACCTCACGATCTAGATCTATGATATAAATGGATAAAACCTGCTAGTGAATTTTGGCTAGGGTAAATCTTTTGACTGTCCATCTTTAGGAAAGTGAGGATTAATGGGAACCAGGCAATTAGTGCTGATTTCTGTAACAAGTTAAATCAAATGTTTAACTTTGCAAATGTTTAAATTTTCCATCCATAATGAATGTTATCCTAAACATATATGGCCAAAGGGTAAATACTATTATTTAAAACTTTGTTGGATTTCTTTTTTTCCAAATTTTTAAAAAATTAACTCTTCCCTTTGATGGTTCGTGATGAAGGAGGGGATTTCAGTCAGCACTTTCCCAGTTTATCCTCAAAATGCCAACAAGTTGCAGAATCCTGTCTTCCCAGCTGGCTGACATCAACTACACATCATGTACATCAAACCAAAGGCCAATGCAGGGCATGATTTGTTTAATAATGGACGAGAATTTCCCCTTTACACTGAAATCATAACCACAGCACTAGTCCCTCAAAAACCCTCAGGGATGCTCGAGGCAAGTACCATATGTAAGGAGCTGGTATTAACATTCATCATAAATTAAGCTTCTTTCCCCTACATACGCCTTGTTCTTAAATCCTCTTTAATGAGAGATTTAAAAACATTTTAAAATGTCTGCCAGGTTTTTTCCTTCACTATTAAGTATTCCCATTGTGCTGCCCCTGCCTTCTCAGATGTCTGGCTCCCCACCTCCTTCACGGGTGTGGAGCTGGTTGCCAGTCTGTATGTCTGGTGTGCCCATCACTGCCCTATCCGGCCTTCTGCTGCTCCCTGGGAACAAAAGCTAGGATCCTAGTCCCATCTGCTTGAGCATCTTAACACCAGATGTGTGTACTGCTTCAGGATGTTTCCTGCAGTGTTTCCTGGGACTGCCCTCTGTTTAGCCCTGTCACAGACGGAGGAGTGAGGGAGTTACACAGCTCAAAAGCTGGTGGGTGGGAGGTAAGCGATAGACATCGTGTCTTGGAAGCATCTTTTCAGGTAGAGTTCTGCAGGGAGCTCTCCTAAGCTTTGTAGGTCCCTCTGACAGGCAGCTGACAGAGTCCCCCCTGCCAGGTTGCAGAGGACAGGCTGGGTTCAGCCACACAGGTTGCTGGGATGGCTTCTTGCTTTTGTAGCAGCACCTTGAAAGTGCTTTGGAATTAAGAAATATGGCCTTGCTTTTCTCCACGGCTCCTTCATATTGTGGAGCAGCTGCCTGGAACCCAGCAGGAAAAGGGAAAATCAATTTCGTCTTTCGTGTGGGTGTTGTTTAACAGATGTGTTCAGGATGCCACCACACCCTCCTCTTGCACAAATCCCTGTTGTCTTCCTGAACAGCTCATTAAAGTCATTAGCAGGCTTCAGGACAATTTTCAGCCTCTTGAAAAGTAGCTGTGCTTGTAGCTGGGAAGACAGCAGGAGTCCAAGAGTTAAACTGCAATGAACCTGGAACAATACAGATCCAAAAACCAGGAATTTGATACCCTTCAACATCTTCAGTGTACTTTTGTTATTTACCATGCACAGCCTCTGCCAGCTGGAGCTGACCTTCTGTTTCAAGATGGGAAGAAAAGAAGGGACTCAATTTTGTATTTATTGGAATTTTTGTTTCAGTATATCCCCATAGCACCAACTGTCCAACTCCTCCCATGCCCACAGCATATAAAACTGGCCATGCAGGCAGCACTTTAATGCAGTCACTGCTGTGAAACAGGGACAAGCAGTGGTAGTTACTTCAGTGGGAAATTGGAGATATTTCCTTCACCAGGTCGGAAGGAACGGCCCTTAAATAGTACATCCCTGGGTTTGCAGGAGGTTCAGCACAATCTGGACCCAGATATTCCCATCCAGCTATGATCTCTGAGGAGATACACTTAACAGAACTGTTAGTTTTTCACTTGAACATTCATTACAGAACATTCGTGACTGAGTATAGGGAGCAAGGCCCTGGAGAAATAGGGTCATGGGAAAAGGTATGGAACAACTCTTCCCTGCCTCCTCTGTGTATTCAAAATCTGTGTAGATAAAATAAAAACTTTCAGCTTCTTTTTTCTGGTGGCTGGAACGTTCCACGTATCCCAGGGAAGGCACGGCCACTCACAGGGAAATTATTCATCAGGGCAGGTCTGCAGGTACCTGCTGTGCCTCGCTCCAGAGCAGGGCTTGGAAAACAGCGGTGGGATCAGAGGCACTGCTGTTTCCAGCTGCTCTTGCGTTATGTGAAAATGTTATTGTTTTGGAAAATGTTATTGTTTCTAAATGAGTTTCCCGGGCTCAGCCCGCGGGTGCTGCTGAAGGGAGCTTTTCCAGGTCGCTCCCTGCTCCTTGCAGATGACGGCACTGCCCCACGCGTGGTCTCCACGCAGGGACTGGACCCCGGCCAGGCTCCGTCTGATCCCCGGCTGTGCCGCTCCCTGCGGGCAGCGGGATCCCGGGGGTGCGACTGGTGACCCTCGCATTCCCCACGCACCCAAATTCTGCTGAGCCCGGCGGTTTCACACATCTGCCGGGATTCTGAGGAGAGTTTCGCTGACTTTCTCTGTCCCGCTGCAGGCGTGGGTTGGGAGGTGGGTGGGTGACATCACTCCGTGGGATGCCGATCCTCCGGGACACGCGCAGCAGGGGGGGCGCTG
>VZRE01004391.1:1480803-1497907 GCA_013396775.1 Cephalopterus ornatus | reverse complement strand
GCGGAGCGCAAAGGCCGGGGCAGAGGGGACGGGTCGGTGCCGTGGGGGTGGCACGGGAGGCTCCACACGAGCCCGAGGGGCGGTTTCCCCCTCCGCGTTCGGCCCCCGCGGGAGCGGAGGCGGCTCGGCCGGGCTGAGCCGGCCTTTAGGACCCGGGGCGTTACGGCTCGCGCTGGCCCCGCCCACAAGTCGCCTCTTCTTTCTTCTATTGGTCGCCGCTCCCTAAAGGGGCGTGGGCGAGAGGCTCGTCACGGGCGAGGCGCCCGCTGATTGGTGGCGGCGGCGGCTCCCGGCCCCGCNCGCGGGGAGCGCGGGGGCCGCGCCACGCTCCGCGCTCCGCCGCCTCCGACCCGCATCCCTCCCCCAGCCCTGCTGCCAGCCCTGCTGCCAGCCCTGCATCCCTCCTCCAGCCCTGCGTCCCCGCCCCCCGCGCCGGGGGCTTCGCCGCTCCCGGAGGTTTCGCCGTGGCCGAGAGAACGGTGAGTGATTCCCCCCCGCCAGACCCGTTCCGGCCCCCTTTGAGCCAGGGGCTTGCTTGGGTGTGTTGGGATCCGGGGGGCTCGGGGATGTGCGGGACCCCCCGAGTGCCGCCCCCCTCCGGTACCGGTGCGGGGCTCGCCGGGGTTCGGAGCGTCGTGTGCCATAGGCAGGAGGCGGCAGGGAAAGGTTTAGGGGGGGGGAAGGGCTTTTCTCTTCTAAAGGAAAAAGTAGAAAAATAATAAAAAGAATTAAACCCCAGCTATTAGTCTATTAGTCTACTAAAAGTAGAGTGGAGTTGCTTTTTGGGTTTTTTTGGGGGAGTTTCCCCTCTCTCTCGTACATATATATATATATGTCAAAACTGTGCTCTCACGGACACAACTTCCCCGGCCTCTGATGAAATCGGTTCGAGCAGCCCTGTCTAGAGAAGTGAGCAGATTTGTGTGAGTGACTGAGCTGAACTGACAGAGGAGAATAAATAGTTCTTCCTGCCTCTGCTGTCCTCACAGTCCCCTTGATATTTAAAAAAGTTAAAAGCCTGTTTCGTAGTTGTTCTTTTGCTTGGGGTTTTTTGTTGTTGATGATGTTTGTTTGGTTTTTGTTTTTTATTTATTTTCTTTATCTGTCTGCTTATAGGTGCTCAGGTGGGGGGCTTAGATCAGCCAAGTCTGCGCTTGGAAAATCTGCCCTCAGCCTTTCCTAAGCAGACAACTGAGTGTTTCATACTGTTCTTGGGGAGAGTCCCCCGTGTCATGACTGTTTTCTGTTTTCCTTTCCTGGCAATCTCTGTGTGTGTTCCCTTGTGATCTGCAGGAGTGACTTCCCCAGTCCGGGTGCTGTGCAGTCTTACCCTGAACAAACCTCTTCCTCTCCAGGACAGATCCAGAGCCAGAAGAGAAACAAGCAACTCAATAACTTTTATACTTTGGCAGCTTCCCTTGTCTTTCCTTCTTCCTTCCTGTGTCTTGTGACCCTGGTTTTTATTGAACTTACCTGAGGAGCAACCCGAGCTGTATGTAACACACCCCACGTGTTCCCGGTGGCGGCCAGCTGCTCCCGTTGGCTCAGCTGCTCTGGTGACAGTCTCCTTCCAGAGTTCTGAGCTCTCCTGTACATTCTATTCTCTGTCCACCTCTTAAGGGGTCTGACTCCTTAGTGCAGTGGGACCCTTTCTGGGGCCTCTCTGTTTTCCTTGTTCTTTTTGCAGCTTTGGATCAAATCTTATCTGAAAACACATTTAGTCTCTTTTGTGTCTTAAACCCCAACCATCTGCTCTGGTTTATCTCTGTGATAAGGCCGAGTAAAGCACTCGGGGAGGAGGCATAGGTGGAAGTTTGCTCTGCAGCAGGAGGGTGTGAGGTGGGCACAAGATTCTCAGGGCTAAGACGAAGTGAAAATTGCTGCAGAAGAAAATTGGTTGCACCATAATATGGACATGGGAGACTGTAGGCAACTTCAGCACAGAGGAGCTTAGATTTCCCATCCCTTTTTTGTTCATTTTTTTCAAGTATTTGAGGATTGTTATCTGAAGTCCTCCTGCCTCAGCCTGTGTGTGGTGTGTGATATCCTCTCGTGCTGTGCTTGAGGCAGGTTCAGGTAGCTCAAGCAGAGAGGATGGTGTCTCAGATGTGCTTTCTGAGAGGAGATAAGGCCAGTTGAAAAAGGGTTGACTGAAGGAACTAGGCATAACAAATTTGTGAAAGTGACAGCTTGGGAACAGATGACGAGATGTTGCATGACATGTATGCCACACGTGTGAAAATGAGCACATGTCTGATACATAATATGGTCCTTCCAGCTCTGGACAGAGTGCTGGACATGGTCTGTGGTGGGGACAAGGAGTGTGCACACTTCTATGTGTACATATGCATGTGTGACTTAAGATGGCATTTTTGTCCCTATGGTGGTAACCAACCGCTCCCCAAAGCCCGCAGGAGTTCAGGTCCTTCTTAGGAGCCAGAGGAGATTTTAGGCAATGGTTAGGAGGTGGATGAGTGAAACAGGAAGGGCAGGATGTGGCCATCTGTGGAGGTGGAAGAGGACAGGCAGCTTGTTGCGAGGTGGGGAGGGAAGTGGCAGCATTACAAAAGAGTGTTGAGCAGTGCCTTGGCTTGGGTGTGAGTAGGTGGAGCAGGACAGGCAGAGCCGGCAGTGTCCCGACAGGGACTGTGGAAGGGGCAGGTTTGAAGCAGTGTCAGCACTTGAACTGAGGGATAGATTTACTCCCACTTTTTACAAACTGTAATTGAATTGCAGTGAGTGTAGCTGGCACTGCTGAAGCAGTGGCTGCAGGAAAGCTGGCTGGGAAGCATTTAGCTGTAACAAGCCACCCCAAGCCCCCTGGCCTGACCTTTAACCACCAACACATTGGTCTGTCTTTGCTTATCAGCTTTATATCCCCGTAGTGACTATTAGTATTACGCCAGCCAGTACAGACAGCTCTGTCTTCCCTCCGTCTCTCAAGCCTGGGAATTTTGCATGTGCTGTAACCACTGTCTGCTTGCTGACCATTAGACTTTGCAAAGACTACCAGTTTTATGTAGCAGTCTGTCATATTGTGGTGAGGCAAATTTATTACTGTTCCGCACTGGCAATCACTCTGGTTTGCTCGCAGTGTGTGCACAGATGCCCAGGACAGCCTGGGCTGCTGCAGTGCTCCCACAGTGGCCCAGAACTTGCAGGCTGAGTGTGTGGTTTGATGCTGTGTGAGTACTGAAATGGAAAGATCAGAGATGGGTGTCAGATTGGTTCCTTCTGTCCAGAGCCAGAGGGCGATGAGCAATACCCTGCCTTGCAGCCCCAGACCCTTCAATATCTGTCAGTGCCTTACAGTACAGTTGGGAACGGCTGTCCTCCCTGCCCATCAGCATCAGGGGCTAATCGGTTCAGAAGGCATGAGGGCCTCCCATCTCCATGGCTCTGAACTCCAGCCAGAATTGCAAATGAGCAAACCAAACCTGGCAGTTGTACCATGATCTCCTGCTTGGCAGGGGAGTGGGGAAGGCAGAGCAAAACCCCAGCTTAACTGGCCAGGCCCAAAATTGCACTCCTGCCCTGACAGCAGGCAGACAGACCTGTTTGGTATGAGTGTCCGTGGCTTATGGTTAGCCTGGCCACAGGAGCACTGGGATCTGCCAGCCTCAGCGCCGGGAGCTGGGCACAGCACGCAAGAGAGTGGGAGGATCTGAATATGATCTCTGGAGTCAGCAACTGCTGTGGTTATTCTGGTGTTAATTTGACGTGTACCGCATCTTGTCTCCTAAACTCTCCCTGGGAAGTGGCATGTGGTTCCTTGAAGTACCAAGGGCCTTTTTGCCTTTGCAGCACATTAGCAAGTTGGGTTGCTTGAAGAGGACTTTATCCTGCCCGGATGGGGCTGGGGTAGACACTGTGATCAAGCAGGCTATTTCCATTCTGGAGCCTTTTTGAGCATAATCTGGGAGACGGGATTGCGAATGCTTGCCTCCTCTGCAGCCCCTCATTCATTCTGCAAAGCGACTGTGATTGATCTGGCAGAATGGGGTGTATTCAGGAGCAGAGCTGGAGGGCAGGTGGGGAGGACAAAACCCCACTGCAGCCTCTGAAATGAATCACAGGCTCTGAAAAGATCCGCTGGGGTTGAGGCATAGCAATGAAAAGCCATTGTCTGGAGCCTGGACTGTGGCTAAAAGCGTTATTTATCCCGATTTGGATAGTGGTTGTAAGAGGGTGTGGTATTCCCAGGAATGGCAAAGCCAGTGTGCTTAGTGATGAACAAGAGCGTTATTTGATTGCCTCCCAGGTAGTTCAAGGAGCTTTATGGAGTATCTCAGTTGCAGAGTAGCAAGTCCAATACCTGATTTGCAAATAAAACTGCATTTATTGTGTGCAAAGTGGATTTCCTATGGGTATTTTTATTGTGGTTGGAACATGATCGCCTTTGGCTCAGATTTGTTCATGTCATAGAGTTGAGGCACTAGTCCCCCTTTTTCCAGTGCTTTTGCAAGACAAAACAAGAACCTCACTAATTGGTACAGATTGGCAATACTGGTTTTGTTTTCTGTGTTAAGTGGCATTCAGTAGATTCTTGTGGTGGCTTTGGGCTCAGAGTGGGGCACGGGTTTAAAGGGAGGAATGGTGGGTACTAGTGAGAATGGGATTTCGGGATATGAGTGGGATATGAAACTCATACCGAGTTTCTGAGACTGAGTTTCAAAACGTTCAGATATGTACCCGGATCTTCTCCAGACAATCTGATTCCTGGAGCCTACAGAATTGGGCTTGGAAAACCTCCCAGTTTCTGTCTGAGCCAACAGAAGGAGCCTTTCACATGGTCTTTCTGTTTTCTGTCTAGGATGTACAGGCTAGACTAGAAGTGAGAAAATGAGAAGAAATGATAAGGATGCCTTCCATTCTCAAAGGCTGGGGCAGGATCAGAAATTCTGCACTGGGGGGATGGAGTCAGCTGCCTTTCCTTTGCTTGCCTATTTGCAAATAGAATGAAACATCAAGAGTTTGTTAGGAAGGGCAAATCTAGAGCGATAACCTCTGATTCATGGCAGTTATGTTGTCTGAATTCCAGAGTGCAAAATCACAGTTGCATCTTTGCTGGGTTACTCATCCTGAGGAGAACGAGAACAAATTTGGCTGACACAGGTAAACCACTAAATTCACCAGAATTGCTGGAGATGAACCCAACTTGTTAGACAGCAAAGTCTGCATCCAGGCACGCAGGAGCATGGACAGAACAGAGAGCGTGCCTGGGAGATGATGTGGTGAAGGTCCTCTCCTGCCCACCTGGCAGCAGCCCAGGCTCTACGCTCAACAAGTGTGGTGCTGCACTAAATGCCAGGTGCTATTTAATTCCTTTCATCTCAAGCACTCTTTACAGAAGGGCGTTATTAGTATTGAGCACTTCAAGCAGCTCTGTATACCTGACAGTCCGCTGTGTTATGCAAGAACAGGAAAGTCATCTGAAAACATTGTTACATTTGTTCCTTCCCTCTTCTTGTTTTCTATCTTCCTCCCCCACCATCTTTTCCTGTTTTCTGCTGGTTTTTTTCCGCTTTTGAAGCTCGAGCAGTGTCTGAGTACGTGAATGCCTGCATGTAACAGATCCCCTTTCTCAAACCTTTTGATGCTCTCCAGTGCTAGGAAATCACATCTGAAACAGCTGTATCTGGCTCTCTGTTTGACAGCGTGTTTTCTCACTGCTCTTTCTCCTAAGCAGCTTTGCAAGGAGCTCTTCCCTCTGAAGAAAACACAGTAGGTGACTTTATGTTTCTGGTTTGCTACTCTCTACAGTAAAAAGGGGGAAGTTGGTTCTATACTGGTAATTTTGGCCTGTGATAGTGCTGCTGGCCTAAGCATCAGGTGGTGGAGTCCATGAAAGTATTGGGAAAGTCCAGATATTTGGGGTGAGGGAGCAGGCGCATTTGTAATGAGTAGAGAATTGATCCCGCCGCTTCCAGGGAGAAGTTGAACTTTGGCTGAGTTCAAGACGTCGTTTCACCCCACAGGGTTGATATTGTGAAATGGAGAGAAAATAAAAATGGATTTTACTCCTGTTGTCTCTTCCTGCTCAAGGTGAGTCTGCTCTGGTTTGGAAGGAGTGGCTCTAAGTTGTAGTGCAGCCTGTACATGGAGGGCCTGTATATGTCTGACTGCTTGGGAGTGAATCTCGCCTGCAGCATGAGCAGCTTCTTCCAGGTCTTCTGAGCTGAGCCAGCAGGGAACCTTACTGCTTATTTATTTACTTATTTACAGCTTTAAATAGTTCATGGTTGAGTGGGGCAAAAAGAAATGCATTCTGCTTGCTGCTTCTCTGATTGGCAAACAAAAAGTGCCCAGCTTGGGATCATGGGATTTGGGCTCTTTGTTGGTGTTTAGCCAACCTTTACAGTCTTGGAGAACACATACAAATCCTGTAGTTTTGCCCTTCTAAGCAGGAATTATTCTTGATCCCCTGAAGTCTCACTGGGGAACATATTCACTCTCAAATGTCCTCTTGAAGGAAGTAGGATCTCAGCTGGTAGTTCCCTGCAGATAGTCAGTGCATTTGCAGATTCACTGAGGCTGCTGTTTGGAGATGGAGGGGAAGCCCCAAGCCTGGCTAAATATAGTTCATGTGTCAATAGTCCTTTTGAGCTGTCCTCTCATGTGCAGTTCTTTTGTGATTGGGGACAGGGCCTGATACAGCTTCACAGTGTCTGTCTAAGAGGTGCTTGGATTTTTCAAGAGGTGATAGAGTGTTTCCTTAAGTTCTCTAAATGACCTATTCCAGCAGGGCTCTAACATAATGATCCACCAGCCTGGGAGGGACAGCCTTCTGCTGGGGCATGGTTTCGAGGAAGCAAGAGGCTTTGGGTAGGAGAGTTGTGCTTCTTTGAGTGAGAGTTTGGCCAGCTCTGTGCTTTTGGATTTTCCCCTTGTCTTTTCTAGCTTTGTCCTGTCCAGAGAGATTGCTGGGGTATTTTCTTCATGAACTGAGATTTGAGGCATCTTTTATCCCTGAGCCAACTCCTTACCTCCTTTAGGGTTGCTGTCTGCCCTGTCTGGGTGAGTGGAAGGATTTTCAAAGCATCCTTATCATGCTCTGCTGGAAAAAGCCTGTCTTTCCTATCCTGGCTGCACAAAGGCTGCAGGCGGCCAGGGGAATACTACAGCCAGCAGACATCATTGGATAGCTGTCAAAAAGCTGATGCCCCTCTGCCCTCATCCATATGGAAGAAGGATTATCATCTGCCTCGGCGTGCAGTTAAGATCCTTTTAAAAGGTTATGCAGTAGATATTTATTTTTTCAATAACTGCCTTTCAAAGTTTAAAAAAAAATGAATGCAACGTGGAGAAATCCAAGCCCCAGTTTGTTCAGGTCATGCCTTCTGCTATTCTCATTGACACAGCTGTTCCAGCAACAGCTTCCTGCCTGATGGAAGATGCAGCTGGGAGCTCCGATAACCCCTGAGCGCTCACAGAGCCGGTGGGAGCTTGGCAGGAGCCACTGACAGGTTGCTTTGAGTAAAATATTCCTCGTTCTGAGTGGCTCTGCTTTTTTTCTTTAGCTCAGTAAGGGTAAGGCAAGCAAGGAATGTGCTAGGGGCCCAATTCTGCTCTGCATGTGTCTGCTTCAGAGAAGTGCACACGTCATGGGTTCAGCCTGTTCATCACCACAGTTAAACATTGCTTAAATCGAAGCATACTTTTGTGCACATCATGAAATTGTAGGAGATCATTTACCTACAGGCTTCTGAGGTTTGTAAGCTGCTAGATTTTGGAAGAAACCCACCAGATGAAATAGCTGCTGACTGCAGTTTCTGTTTGTCTGATAGGGGTGAGATAATGCCAAGGTCTCTGGTAGACCGAGAAATGCAGTGAGGTGTGTTTGTGAGGGGAAGCATTAGTACAGCCACTTTTCTGCTTGTGCCACTATGGCAGGATTCAAGAAGCCCTCAGAAAAAGCTGTTTGGATGTTGCTGAAAACCACAAGCAAGGCTTGCTGGTGAGATGGCTGCACCCCAGAGTTCAGAGGCTGCTTTAGTTTCAGTTTAGTGGTCTGTCTAGCCCTGCTCATCTGTGACCAGTAGCCTCCAGTGTCATAACCCAGCTTCGGGAGAGGCCAAGTAAAGGGGCTGTGACTGTGCCCTCTTTAGGTTTCAGACTTGCAGCTGCACTGGGGATCAGTTGGTACCTGTACTGGGACAAGGTGATACGAAGAGCAGTGCTGGGGACTGAACTGGAATCTGCCAATTTATTCCCTGAATGTTGTTCAATACACATAAGATAGAAATATTGTTTGCTACCAAGTTCCCTGGGCTAGATGTTTGATGGTAGAAGCCTGAGATTTTATATATATATATGTGTGTGTGTGCGCGCACGCAGTATATGTATCTGTATGTGTGTGTGTATGTATATATATATAAAATGGCTGTGTTGTGGCTTTTATATAGACATTTTAATTTCTAAATGACCTGCTCCTTCCATTCTGAGTAGTGATTTTTTAATCTTAGTCTCAGAAAAATCATTGCTGCCTCCCTGCAATCCTTGTGTTTGTTTCTATAGCTGTCCTATATAAATTACTTCATTTTTTGTGCATAAGCAAATCAAAGGGTAACATTGAATAGCTGACCTGAGCTGTGAGCAAAGAAAGCCGTAGCAATGGCAGGGTGGTTTCAGAGGTTGTAGGAATAGGAACCTAAATCAATAGCTTTTAGCAGACTCATAAATGTTTCATTTGTATTCCTCGCTTTGGCGTTGACATGGGAATCCATATAACCTCTTAAATTAGTGTTGTTCCTGCTCTGGGTGTAGATGTTGAAAACATTTCCTTCAGATGCACTTCAAAGTGCTGTTCCATGATGGCATTTTCCTTCCTGTTTTGGAGCCTTGATTCTGCACAGCCTCCAAGCACAAGTGAAATGAGCTTGTCAGCCTCGACCCCAGGCTGCAGGGATTTTGGTGATGGCATGTACATATCCAACCCGATTACCTGCGTCAGCGCTCCTGCCACGACGCAGAGGCTGAGCAGGAATTGTGGCTGCTTGGGCAACCTGTCATTTCTGCATGAAGAAGCACAGAGATTTCCCTGGACTATGACACAGCCCTAAGGAATGAGTGAGGCCTTGGGAAGACCAGCCTCAATTATTCATGGCAGCAGGTGGGGAAGGAGCAACATACCCACAACTGTTTGTCTAATTTGGACTCTTTTGGAGGTGCTGGAGAAGCAGGGGTAGGAAGCATATGAGCAGAGCCTGAGTCAGGCAGCTTATCTGGCCATCCGCCTCTGCTTCAGGTCATCCACCCGTGGAGTGTGGGAGGTTTGTGCAGCTCCAGGTCACCGGCACGTCAGGGCTGTGACCTGTGGCAGCCTGGAAGCGCTACATCCGCGCTCCCAGCATTTCGTGGTTTCCCCTGAGACCCCCCATGCTGGGCTGAGGTGATGGAGAGCTCAGCCTGGCTGGGGAGGACAGGATTGGATTGCAGCCCTTGTGTTTGCAGGGTAGAAAGACCCTTGAGAAACCTCAGGTTGTGAAGAGGAACTTAAAAAAAAAAAACATCCAACCAACATAAACATAAAGAACCCATTTGAAAAACCTTCCCCAACTGTCTGGCTAATGGCTGATTTCTAAATATTTCAGTGGCTGGAGTGGAGGTACAGCAGGATAAGCCCATTTTTCTCTTTTTTTGGGTTCATTTTTCAAGCCTTGGGACAGTTGTGCTATGAACTTCAGTATTGACTTTCTCCTGTAAGAGAGGGATGTTTGCGTATCTGTCTGTCTGCTTTAGTCACACAGGGAACAAAATACAGCTGGCTAAAATATTTTGGAGTAAATTACTTGCATTTTATCATCTAGGTAGTATTAATTTGATTACTCCAAAGGAGTATTCTTCTACAGGCAAAGAACAGTATCAGGTAGCAGTTAAATGAAATAGTAGCTAATAAAAGCCTTGTGTTTGCTTCTGCCTGTCTGGTAAAAAGCGTAACTGGGCTGTCTCTTTTGTTTTACTCTGATGTGAATCTGTCCTGCAAAATGTTTAAATCATATGAAGTGCGTAGTGAATTTCATCATCAAAAGCTACAACAAATGGCTTTGGTAAAATTTGTTCAAAACTTTTGACTTGTGCTGGTAGTTAAATATTCTAGAAATAAAACCTCTAGCAATTGCCTTTCCTAAACCTGCAGCAATTTATATGAAAATCAGAAGCCAGACTTGATTTCTGCTGAGCCAAGAACAGACCGATGCCCTTTATCCTGGATAGTCTGCTCTCTCGATGCTATTTTCTAAGGAAAAATAACTCTTCTGTGGTTTGCCAAAACCCTCTAGGGGCTGTTGAGACAATCTACCACCAAGTTTGGGGGTTGATTGCTTCACTTTGTTGCTCTGTTGCTGAAACCAAAGTGGAGAATTTCCCCCTTCACCCTGCTCTGCCTTCCCACCCTGTTCAGCCTGAGTTAAATTTTTTGGAGGATGTGAGGGTGCAGGAGGCACGGGCTCTGCAGGTCGGGGTGCAGGAGCACAGGGGCGTCAGCTGGTGCCTCACATTTGAGGTCCATTGGCAGTGTACAAGGGTTGGATAGCAAATGCACGTGTTCTCCATGCCATACATCAGTAAGGACAAGGGAATAATGGTTTTCCTGTTTGTTCTCCTGCAGGCAAGAGCTCTGCCATCATGTCAGTCAGCGTCCACGAGAACCGTAAATCCCGGACTAGCACTGGCTCCATGAACATCTTGCTTTTTCACAAAGCTTCCCACCCGGACTGTGTCCTGTCCCACCTGAACACCCTGCGGAAGCACTGCATGTTCACCGATGTCACCCTTTGGGCAGGAAACAGGTCGTTCCCGTGCCACCGGGCAGTGCTGGCTGCCTCCAGCAGGTACTTTGAGGCCATGTTTAGCAACGGCCTCCGAGAGAGCCTGGATGACGAGGTGAACTTCCATGACAGCCTCCACCCAGAGGTGCTGGAGCTGCTGCTGGACTTCGCCTACTCCTCTCGGATCATTATCAATGAGGAGAACGCTGAGTCCCTCCTGGAAGCTGGAGACATGCTGCAGTTCCATGACGTCCGAGATGCAGCGGCCGAGTTCCTGGAGAAGAACCTCTACCCTTCCAACTGCCTGGGCATGATGCTGCTCTCGGATGCTCATCAGTGCCGACGGCTCTATGAGCTCTCCTGGAGGATGTGCCTGGTCAACTTTGAGACTGTTCACAAGAGTGAGGACTTCAACAACCTTTCCAAGGACACTTTGCTTGACCTCATCTCCAGTGATGAGCTGGAAATTGAGGATGAAGAAAAAGTCTTTAAGGCTGTCATCCAGTGGGTGAAATACGATCTGGATGAGCGGAAGGCTTATCTCCCAGAGCTTCTGAGGAATGTTCGTCTGGCTTTGCTTCCTTCTGAATGCCTCAAGGAAGCCTTGGCTTGTGAGGACTTGATCATGGTGGATGAAAGGAACAAGCTTGTCTTGGATGAAGCTATTCAATGCAAGAAGAAGATCCTCCAGAATGATGGAGTCGTCACCAGTCCCTGTGCCAGGCCTCGCAAAGCTGGGCACACCTTGCTGATCCTGGGAGGACAGACCTTCATGTGTGATAAGATTTACCAAGTAGACCACAAAGCAAAGGAAATTATCCCCAAAGCAGACCTGCCGAGTCCACGAAAGGAGTTTAGTGCCTGTGCCATCGGCTGCAAAGTATATATCACTGGAGGCAGAGGCTCAGAGAACGGGGTCTCGAAAGACGTGTGGGTGTATGACACTGTGCATGAGGAATGGTCCAAAGCAGCCCCAATGTTAATCGCTCGGTTTGGGCATGGCTCGGCCGAATTGGAAAACTGCCTGTATGTGGTTGGTGGACACACTGCAGTGGCCGGAGTCTTTCCTGCATCTCCTTCTGTTTCCTTGAAGCAGGTGGAGAAGTATGATCCCATATCCAACAAATGGACAATGGTGGCTCCTTTGAGAGATGGAGTGAGTAACGCCGCGGTGGTGAGCGCCAGGCTCAAGCTTTTCGTCTTTGGTGGGACCAGCATTCACCGGGACATGGTCTCCAAAGTCCAGTGTTACGATCCAGCTGAGAATCGATGGATGATCAAAGCTGAATGCCCACAGCCCTGGCGCTACACAGCAGCCGCTGTCCTGGGCAGCCAGATTTTCATCATGGGAGGGGACACAGAGTTCACGGCAGCGTCCGCGTACCGCTTTGACTGCGAGACCGACCAGTGGACACGCATCGGGGACATGACGGCCAAGCGCATGTCGTGCCACGCTTTGGCCTCAGGGAATAAACTCTACGTGGTGGGGGGTTATTTTGGCACTCAGAGATGCAAAACGCTGGACTGCTACGACCCTACATCAGACACATGGAACTGTATCACAACAGTGCCTTACTCGCTCATCCCCACAGCTTTTGTCAGCACCTGGAAGCACTTGCCATCATGATGAAGGGCAGGGCTCGGGCGCTTGTATCCAGGAGGTCAATAAGGTAAGGGTCTTCTCCTCTTAAACTGAAACTTGCTGTCTTGCCTCAATTGCGGCTGCACACACCGCGCCGGAGTCACGGGTTCCAGGTTGTTCATGAGGTTGTTTTAGGGGCAGGGAGCATTTAAAGGTATGATGCAGAGCCAGGAAGGAGTAGCCAGTCCTGCGATGCTGTAAGCATAGCTAGCTCCCAGGGTTCTCTTATTTCCAGCTGATCCTCCCAGCATCTCTAGAGATACATCTACATCGATGGTTGCAAGCAGGCCACGGCTCCTCTCCCTCTGCTCCAAGGTAGCTGGATGTGGCAGTGTTGCCCTTCTGTGGGTGGATGGGGAGGGGAGGGCAGATGTGTCCACACCTGCTCTCACGGCTCTCACCACGGAATACATCCTGTCCCCGTGCAGTTGTGGGAGTTAAGTGTTAAAAACACTTGAAGGTGAGTCCTGGGAGATACCAGGCCCACAGGTGCTTTGGAAATGTCTCAGTAGTTCAGTATTTTCGCTGATTTTCTGGGTGATTTATTCAGAACTGATGAATATGTAGGCAAGTGACCCCTGGAATGCTGGCAAATCCTGAATCTCTTTTTATGCTCTGTATTTACATTTCAGTGGGTAGCAGAAGCAAAGCTCAGAAGCCACGATGCATTTGATGGTCTTGGTGTTTATTTATCATCCAAACTGTTGCTTGTTAAATCAGAACTTCTGAGACTTCTGTGTAAGACCTGAGTGGGAGGGAAGGGGTTTTGTAACCAGAAGAAGAATGTGTTTATCAGTGTTTTGGGGTGTGTGAGAATAAGAAAGTTGGTGGAATCTCATGATGTCCTGTCTCATTCTGGTGCACCAGTTGTCACTTGCTCAGGGAAGGTGCTGCTGCAGTGCCACTGAAACGGGACTGCTGGTTCCTCCTCTCTCCTCCCCAGCGGGATGTTTGGTTGCCACTCTGGTTCCCAGTGTGGCTCCCCAGAGCTTTGCATGTCTTCACTAATCTGCTGAGATAAAGCTGGCCAGGCAGAGGCCAAAAACTCTTCTCACCTTGCCTTGTATAACCAGATAGTGATATGGGCAACAGTTGGATAGCATCATCTCCTCTGGAAGTCTGTAACACCTCTTCTAGCTCAGTCTGCAGGTTTCACAGAGCCGGCAACACACAGAGCCCTGCTTTGGTGGTCGGAGCCTACATCCCAGCCAGCTGAAGGAGCTGGTATGCGTGTGGGATTGAAAAGCTTCACTTACAGTTTTATTTGGAAAGTGGGGACTGTGGGGAGGGAAATTCTTCCACAGACTCATCAAAATCCACTTCGCTTAACACAGGGAAGAAAATGCTGCCCAAAGCCTCTAACACCCTCTCACTTCCCTGCTTCCCACTTGGTGTGGTTGGTGCGCCTGGGAATCACCCAGCGGGTGAAATTGCTGGCACCTCCCAGTGATCGTTTCTTTTGATGCCAGCTGGGAACCAAGGAGGAGTTCCTAGCACATCTGCTGGTTATTTGCCCAGTGTGACCACCTGCTTTTCTCAGGTGGGAAAAAATCACCCAGGGCATTGCTCTGGCCTTTGTGAAACACCTGGTTTTAACATGGGTTGGGACCACCATGAGGGCAGGGTGAGAGTGGAAAGGGTTAAAATGAGATCTGAGAGTGTTCCCAACACTGGAAGATAATGACCTTTCCAAATTCTCCTCCTCAGGCGTTGCCTAGCATCTGTCACAGTGGCTCAGTAATCTAATTAACTGCCACTTGGCTATTAAATATTGCAGCAAAGAGTGTGAGGACTCCATCATTTTCAGCTCAGGTCAATGGGGCCTCTCTTTAAGCGCCATCCTAGAGCTGAAAATTAATTTTCTCTGGTAGCAGATGCATCTGAATATTAAAGCTCAACACCAGCCATGCTCTAGGGACTAGTTTGAGGTGGGAGTTGATTCTTCAGCCACTGAATAAAAAAGTCTCCAAAGTCACAGTGTTATTATTTTCCTCTCCTGCCCTTTTTCCTCTGTACTGTTATTAGGTTTGTTCAGACCTAATAAATAGGTTTGGGGGGGTTGCATAGATAGGTTTCCCCCTTGTAATCTGGAGCCTGACACAGCACAAGAAAACTAGGAGTAATATACCAACCTGCAAATGAAATTGGTGAAAAGTCACTGTGTGAGGGTTTTATGTGCTTTTTTGGCTTCGCTTCCACTCTTTGGTTAAAAGAAGTATTTAAAACATACATGAGCTCTTGCCAGAAACAATGTTTCTCCATGTGATTTTTCTTTAGGGTTTTTTTTGTTTGTTTTGGGTTTTTTTACTTATTTATTGTTGTGGCTTCAGTCACTGTGTCAGCTCTTTACATAAAGCACCAGGATGGGGGAGTGAAAGTCTCCGATGTGCATGTGTTGCAATACTGCACCAGCCATGTCCTATGTGCTTGCCTTGGCTGTCCTGGCTGTGCTGGGGTCAAAACTGGGCTCAGGAACTGGGGTAACTGGCTATAGGATCCTATGACTACACCATTGTCCTGTAGCATGTCTGGCCGAGGGATCTTTTGGCTTGCAGCTCCCACCATGAAAGGTCTCTGCTGCAACATCTGGATAGGCCCTATGGGATCCTTCCTCAACTAGGGACACCCAGAAGGCAGGCTGGCTGTGTCCAAGTGTGCTTTGGCAATAGTAACCCTATGGGTTACCCCCTCAGATGGAGAAGGCTCAGGAGGGACCATCCCTCAGAGCAGAGCAAGCTGGGCTGGTGGGGAAAGGCCCGGGCAATCACATGGCAGGAAATAGTACTTTGTACTCATGGAAAAAACAACCTCTTGCCTCTAAACTGGTCCCTGAAACCCAAATAATCTGTTCTTGGGAAACGTTGATCATAAACCACCCAGCCTGCTTTTCGTTTAAAGCATAAAGCTGATCAGCTGGAAGTGTTTTTTTGAGGGCATGGCCTTCGCCCTTCCCAGCTGGAGCCGGGGCACCTTTCAGCAGAGGTCCCAGTGGCCCTGCCAAGGAGGCCGTGTGACATTAATTTAGTGCTTATTACCTGCAGTTAATTCCAGGGATCAAGCGTGATTAGCAATATGAAATGTGAAAGCCTGCTCTCCTCCCACCCGTGGTGGTGGAGCCATGAGGAGGCAGAACATTACAAAAGGGAAATAAAATACTGAGCACTCGGCTAGTAAAGACTCTCTGTGTTTACAAAGACAAGCACAGCCTGGCCAGGAGCCCAGAGGAGGATGCTGGGTGGTCTGTCACAGTCCTGTGCAGTGACAGTTGATGGGGACAACTCTACACCTCCCCAGAGGTGACTTTGGGCTTCACCAGGAACAGGTTCTCCAAGCTGCCTGTCTCCACATTAGAAGTGGCTTCTCCGAACTGTCTGTCCCATGAGACACACTCATTTTCGTGGGGCAGAGTCACAAATGAGAGTGGGACAGTCATCTCAGATTGCATGGTCCAGCCAGGGAAGGTGAATTGGAAAGGGGAATCACTGCATCCCTCTGTGCTGCCTCCTGAGCCTCAAATGCTCCCCTGGGGTGGAGGTGTTGGAATTCCCATCTCAAAACAAATGGGATGAGCCAAACCCCATCACAGTGAGAAGCCAGGGGTTCCCCTGCTCAGGGGTTCCCATTCTGGTGCTTTTTGGCTCCCCCAGGATCCTCCTCACATTCCAGGCTGTAGGGAGGGGAGGCTGGTGGCTGGGCACTGCTCAGACACTTATTCCTGGGACACATCCGAAAGCTCAAAGCCCATTTCGTGGCTCCCACTGGAGCCCTTTGGTGGGTTTAGCTCCCATGAGGGCTGTGGGTGGCATCAGCAGCTGGTACCTGCTGTTGGGTGGGTGCTGAGCGACCAAGGCTGAAAGTTTTTGAGGGTGTTCTGGCACCTAAAATGAACTTTGGCCCCAAAGCTGCTGCAAGGATTTAGGCATGTCAGGCCCTGAACTGTGTTCTGATACCACACTCAGGCTGTGTCAAATCTGTTCAGAGGCTTTTCCTGATTATTATACTACATCTTAGATAACAAACTTTTGCAAAGACACATTTAGTGCTGCCTGCTGTGGCTCCCTTCCATGTGGAGCAGCGCTCCGTCAGCTTTCACCTTGCAACAATCACAGGATTTTGTTGCCATGCATTATTCTTGGCTCCATCCACAGAGCCCTGCTCGCAGAAGGACATCTTCCCGTGCTAAAACCTGTGTACCTGCAAACAGCAGCCTAAAAAAACCCCCAGGATAATCTCCTGGCTCCTAAACGCTGCCACTCACCCGTGTGCTGCTGGGGTGGTTGCTTGCAACCTGTTGCAACCTCGCTGGAATTGCCAGAACAAAGTCACAGCTGGTTTCTCTCGGTGGCTCCTAGGGAAAGTCATTTGCATGTGTATAATAGCAAGGCCGGATAAACAGGGATTGCAGATTTTTTCCCGCTGCTGCTCTTTCCAAGTGGCTGGTTGTCTCTGAAGCCAGTTTATCAGGCAGCGTTGGAAGGGAGTGGCTGGCCTGGGGAGGAAAGTCGATGGAAATCAGGCTTTTCCTAACCCTGGGCAGATGGAAACGTGTGCAGTCTGAGCTAGGCTCCAGACTGGATTAATCAATCCCTTAGAAATGTCAGTGATACGGATGTTTTTGGAGGAACCTGCGGAAAAAGAGAAAAAGGGTCTTTTTGTTTTGTCTGTTCTAGTTTTTGGACCCTCGTCCCTGCCA